>ML839349.1:64579-76321 GCA_009831015.1 Picea engelmannii | reverse complement strand
TATGGATATAGGAGTACAAAGATTTTTCAGCAAAATTGAAGCTCTGCAGAACAAAGGCCTCCCTGGCTTAAGGGTCATAAATGAAAAGTTAATGACACTTTCTGATTATAAAAGGAAACTAGACACCGTGGCTAAAGATAGTTTGAAATTGTCTAGAATATAGGGTAGTATCACAGGCAAGGCGTTCTTAGAAGCTTTACAGTCAGACATTAGAATACAACACGAGATCCGATACATTTTCATCATCAAGCCAACTTTTTCCAAGTATGCAGAGATGGATGAAATATACCGAAGACTACTCAAAGTCGTCATTCCCAGTCACCTTCGATAGGAAGAGCTATGCAATTTGATTGAGTAAGAGATGAAGTGTCCAAGCCCAGTCAGCAATCCAATCAGACAAAGTCGTGCAGAGGACTCACCAATGATTTACCCCAGAAATCAACATGAAGATTTCAACACATCATCAAACAGTTCCTGATTTTTTGTATCTTGTTGAGTTAGTTAGCTAAATTTAGAACTACCACGTCCTGATCTTTAATGATAGGATCATATGTAATTTTTGATTATAAATACTTCAAACTTTGAAGTACCTAGGGGTTGATCTTGATGCCCTATAAGCTAGAAAGACTATAATTTTTATCAAGAGATATTCCAGTAATACAAAGGGATGTTTCATAGGATTCTTGCGTGTTATTCATTGATGATGTTTTCTTTTCTATGTTAAATGTTCTTCTTGCTCAGTTGTCATATTTTTTTCTAATCTAATCTTTTAAAAGTAACACATGTTGTAGGATTTATCTTTGTATACCCTGTTTCCGGCTTTGAAAGATCTTAATGTTTATTTTTCTGATATTACAGTGAAGAAATTCTTAAATGCTTCTTTACTTTAATTGATTTTCTCATCTTTTCTACTATTCATCATTTTACTGCCAAAGAATCCAATGAATGCATTATCTTGCACTGTGAAAAGAATCTTTTAGTTTCTATTTAGATTTCTATCTTTATAATACAGACCCCATAGCCCAATGGACGTGTAAAAAACCTGTTCAACCAACTTAACAAAAACAACAAAACATTCAATATTATTTTATTTTATATAACTAGCCTAATATATCAAAGTTAAAACATATCTAAATCATATAGAGAGATCCCTCTCTGAAGGTGGTAGGGCTAGATTCGAGTTTCGAAGTGGTTGGATAAACTTACCTCTTGTAAATTTCTTCTACTCTGACAACCTCTGGGAATTTATAGAGCGTTAACAAGTCCTCACCTTTGCATATACGAGGTTTAAACCTCATGCACCTTCTCCTTGATCATATGGCTATCGATCCATGCACCCAGATTTGACGGCCCAGATTTGTTCTTCTACGCTCTCTCTTCCTGCTGCTTGGACATAGATTCAATGGTCGAGATCTTTTCCTCAGTGCCCGAATCAACGATAGCTGTGCTCTCCTAAGCTCACGCTTCTTCCTTCCCCTTGGAAGAATTCTTTTTCCAAAAAGGCCTCAGCCTTCGTCTTTGCTGCAAATCCTGTATCTTTGGCTCCCACCTATGTTCTAAGGATGTTTTCCTTGCTGATATTTGTTGACTGTGAAACTTCTAAGGGTTCCTCGACCTCTTCTCTTTTCGGCTGTTTCTCTGTGCGCAAAGGCACTTTTCCTCCTGAGCTTGGTTTCTATGAACCTAAAAAGGTTCCTTCAGAATCCGCAACCTCTCGCAATACCTTTGCATGAAATGGTGATATCTCTTCTGAGCTTATCTGTGGCTCTGACCTAAAAGTGTCTCTATCCCTTTCTCTCCTTGAAGGGATGAAAGTGCCCTATGGCAACTTCCTTCTCAATAACTCCTTGTTGAGCCTGCAGGGTGTTCAGTAACCCTATGAAGGTTTTCCCTTGACTCTTATTCTTCTCTAAACTCAAAACAAAGTTCTTCTCAGTGCACTCCTTGCACTCGCTCGATGCCCTCCTGGCAGAGATTCTACAGAATCCTCGGTGACCCTGTCTTCTTACTGAACTCAAAATAGAGTTCCTTCTGTGCACCTCTTTCACACGCTCGATGCCCTCCTGGTAGAGCTCTACAAAACCTCAGACGTTCTGTCTTCCTCCTCTGTGCTCTCCTCTGCACAATTTCTCCTTCAAGGTGTTCAAAAACCTTGAGGATTCTCCCTGGGTCTAAGACTTCCTCTAATGCGCCCTCCTGGCACAACTCTATCCAAATTCTGCAGAATTCAGAAGTGCACTCCTTGCACTGGCATATAGAACCTGCAATGTTCTGTCATGCACTCTTGCATGAAGCCACAAAGAACCAGACTTGAAATCAATAAACCCAAAAGACATTGATTTCTGTCTGTAACCTGCAAATGCAAAATAACACATAAATCTACAGCATATCATCAACACATAAATACATTCATTCATGAACTAAAAAACACATGAACAACAACATGCGGGAAAAACTGCTCTATTTGTATTAAATCAAGAATTCCTGATTACAATGCGTTTGAGCTCAGAATGCAACAGAGTCTTGGCTCTCTCTTACTATTCTATCTACCTCTCTCTCTCGCAAAACTCTTTCCTTTCTTCTAAAAAACTAAAAACTAGATACAAAGAAGGTATTTTTACAAAGAGGGGCTCCTCGAGCTCTTCCCTCCAAGCTACCTACTCTCATAAATTTTCATTCAATTACATTGAATGGCTGTCTAGTCTGAATCGGATCTAGATCTCAGCCTTACAACCATTTAAGACGACCTTATCTAAAGCCTGTGCATATGCATGGATTTTGGCTCTACCAGCCTTACAACATTTAATACAAATTCAAAATTTTAACAATGAGAGGGTTGCACCTCTCTCCTCCTATTGAATGCACACTTGATGTGATGGTTGGCTGACGTATAGCTGGCTTGGAGCGATGCTCCTGCGTCATACTCCTATGTTGTGAAAAATTCATGAGCTCCTGCTCATGAGCTTCCCAGCATGGCTGTTGAAATCCTCCCGAATCCCAAACAATTCTTTGGAGCTGTCCATCCGCTCCATCACTTTGATGGGATACTTTCAGCAAGGATAAGATCATATTTTTTTTATTTAAGAGGATATTTTATGTTTTTCTCAACCCACGTTACTATCTTGTGCATCGACCAAGAAATAGAAGTTTGAATCCATCGATGATCTGTGAAGTAACCTGCTCCCACGTCGCCAATTTGCATTGAATTTAATCTCGATCATGGTTCAGATTTAGTGATGGATTGTGTAGGGTGCATTTACAACCTTGAATTTAAGAACTGATGCAACAAGGTAAGTATGCTCTCCTTTTAAATTACAAAGACATATTCAAATGCATCATTCTGTGCACAAATCTGTTATTCCCTGGAGAAGTCGAAGGAGCGAGACATCACGTCTAATATATTACAACTAATCTTTAACTCTAAACCAGATTAATATTGTGCAAGGAAGAGGTATGCATCATCTTCATCATTTCTACATTTGAAATTGCATCCATAATATTTTTAGAGGTTGGTATCTCACTCTGTTTGTTTGCAGAAAATCCCTCCAAGAAAGCTGACAACTAGGCACTCACCAAGGATGCCCAAGATAAAGGAACCAAAGGTCAAGGAAGGATCTACGTCGAGTTCCACAAGGGGTTTGGATTTCGCCTCAAATATGGAATCTGTTATCTACATGTCCACCAAGAAGCAGTTTATCTAGCCTCCAACATTCAGTGACACATAAGCGACCACATGATCTAAAGTGGTGCTCTCGCATTGGGGCGACATGTGCAACAAAAATAGTCAGGAGGACTACCCTAATTTCATGCCTCACAATAATCCATATGTCTGAATATTGGATGATGAGGTGTTTCCAAACATTCGGAGGTTAAATCTGCATAGGGTGGCTAGTCGGACCTCGGTTTTGCCCTGCATCGAAGCCTTGGGATGGATAATTGACCATTGTGACAAAGTAAAGTGCACCATAAACAATGAACAAGGTGAGTGTGTTGGTTTTTTCCTTTCGACAGAGGTGCAAAAGTACTACAAACTTAGAGACCTGAAGGAAAGGCTAAACACAGACTTCGCGATCAATTTCTACTAGATCCATTATACCCGCTGATTGCTAGCCTCGTGGTGGAAATAAGACAAGAAATTTACAAACAAGAGCATTGGCTGGTACAAAACAATAAATATTTGAGAGCCATACATGTATCTGATGGCATTAATCTGTCAATTATATGGAGAAAATGATTGCTCCAAATTTTAAGAGGCATGGATTCCCTTAGCATACACCGTGGAAATTTTGGGGAGCATCTTCAATTGAGAAGCCATTATCTCCAAGAAGATCAGTATAAATATTTCACAGGATCAGACACTAAAGGAAGGAGAGGTTTTGACTTTCTACATGGCATCCTACTTGTTAGATGTAATTTGTACAAGGAACAATTTTGCAGGTATGAATTTGAGTTGGCATGTTTCTAAATTTCATGTACATGTTTATTTCAACATATTGTGGGAAAATAGATATAAGAGATCATATGTTTTAATATGTGATGAGTTCATATCCAGGGTTTACTTCCTCATTTTTAGAAAAGAGTTCCCTTGGCTTTCGGTGGCGGAAAAGAAGATGATAGAAAAATTTGGCCACTAGTACTTCGAAGAAATGAGCACTTATATTAGAGTGTTCGGAGCGACCGACGCAACCCACCTTCTCCCTGTTCATGTCCTAGATCACCTCATTTTGGGGGATTTTCTACCATACCATCTTGCAAGGATACAATGCCTCCTTGGTCAAAGATAAGAAGAGAGCTTTCATTCCCTATGGCTTCCACATAGGATTTTACATGGTCAGAGATATTGTGCATGCGAAATAGAAGGGGCTCAATCAGCTCAAGTACCATTTTCATACAAGTCTCTTTTGCAAGCACAATCCAAAGGGCTTAGTTTCCCAACACACAGCTCATGTATCCTCATATTGGTCGTATTCTCATGATAAATATGAAGACAAAATATTCACTAGAGGTGCCCAGGACTGGGAGGAAGTACTACAAAGAAGGGCCAACCCGAATATGACTAAGTTCAAAGTGATGTCCCTAGACAAGAAATTTGAGACAATAGAGAAGACATATCAAGAATCTCTCAGGGTCAGAGATGAAAGCAGAACAGTGGAAGCAAAAAAGACACAAAGGAGGGTAATGTTGTTACTGGAAGAAGCCCAAAGATCCATACAAAGGGAAGAGCAAGATCCCCCACTTAACCCTTTGATTTAAACGATGAGGATTACCTCGATCAACACCAACGAACAAGAGGTAGAGCCAAATGGCTCAAGTGCCACTCCACCAACAAAAATTATTGATCGAGAAGAAACTATCCTGGTGGGATCTCCGATAACAGTTGCAGTTCAACAAAGGCTAGCAGGAGTATCAAATAGAATAGTGGTGTCAGTCGTTCTTGTGGACCTAATCACTATATATAATGATTATGAAGGCTCAGAGGTTTCGCGCATATATTTGGTTGTAATCACCCAGGAGGAAAGCTCGGGTGAATTATCTACTCTGACTCCCGAAGAAATTGTATCAGAATCTTATGAGGGCATTCAGGATGTCAGAATCATTTCTGAGGTTGAATTCCTCATTTCACTCGAGAAACAACCTACAAGAGAGACTCAGTCGCATGGTGCCATCTCCAAAGATGACATGGACATGGATGAACAAGGAGGAACAACAAAGATACCAAAAATTGGCACCCCATTAGTCGAACCTTCAATTGGTACTGAGCTTCCTCCTACTCCCTCATTTGGAGTTAAAGGGCACTCGATCTTTGAAGCCATGTAGGATGAACAACCCATAGAGAATCCAAAAAAATCCCCTGCCAAGGAGATGAGCGTGTTCAACCATGAAACAAAACAAGAACTAGCATAAGAAGATACCATGGAGAATCTCTACACACCAAGAAGCTTGGGCAATACATTTTCCCGAGGATATCAATAGATTATGGAGCCTGTGGATGAAACTGCCGACGTGTAGGCCATTTCTTATGACAGAAAGATAAAATCCATGATGAAAAGGATGGTCAAGAAAATAAAAATCACCTTGGATAGCACTCTACTCATAACCACGAAAGAAACATTATTTGATATAGAGAATGCTAAGATGACCAAGCTCATCGGAGCTGGAATGGCCATAAAGGATGCCACACTTGACAGAGAAAATAAGGATGAAGAGGAGGCATCTTCCATGAGAAAATAATTGGACCATATTCGTCATCAGGATGAGTACTACCAGAACTCGACACAGCCAATGGTGCTCTTAAAGAGTGAGTTTCGAGAAATGTATGGGAAATTAAGAAGAGAAAGAGACATCATCACCGCCTAGATATTCGATCTTCAAGAATATACTTTAATGGGGATAACAACATGCAAAGATATGCATCGATGGTTCGAAAGGGCACATCAAGCCTTAGAACGAATCAATTAAATTAGTGAAATGCAGAAGGGATGTGATTCAGAGGATCATGGTATCTAAGTGTTGATGGATAGTAGCATCGCTTGAATACATAACACAATTGAATACTAGGTGTCCATGGTCCAAGAGCCTCATCCAAAAATGCAAGAAAGGTGGGCAGAATGCAAGAAATGCTGGGAGAAAATCAACCTGAAAATGAAGAGCATTAATTTTCCAGAGTTTAGTCCACCGGAATATTTCTACGACTTACAAGATATTGTTAAACAACATGCAGAGAAATACCTAGCATGGGAAATGGATATCAATCATGATCTCAGGTCTAGCGAATAAGTTCATGGAAGCACCGATCAAAGCTTCAGTAGTATTACAGTGCTTAAGTGTAAAATTGATCAAGTACAAGGAACGAGAAGTAGAGATAAAGGAAGTCCTCTCCACCCTAATGGATCATCATAGGTTCTCATATGCAAACACATGCGAAGACCTCTTCTTCCAGTGGTATGAATATGATAGAAATAATCCACTACAGTGAAAGGATCAGATGATCTCATAAGAACAAAGAGATAAATTTGCCACGTGTCATTTTGTTTCACTTAACATGACTTTTATTAGTGATTTTGAGCTTAGTGATTCTTTATAAATAGGAAGATTGACCTCATGTTAAGGGTCGATGGTTTTGGAGAGAAATACTTTTCTAAAATTTTGTAATAGAACTACTTCTGTGCAAGTTCATTTAATTGAGAAGTGTTTTTTTAGAACCAAAGAAACTTGTATCATCTAAGGCATGAATGTGTTTAGACCGAGGACGATTATCTCTATCTTCGGATTCAATATTTGTTTATTTGTTGAGTAAGATTTGATGTACCTGTATTTAAAGTTATCTTATGATGTTGTAACAGTTCTTTTATTCTAAATTGATGACTAGAAATCGATTGTGTTAACCTATGATTGGTTATAGAGTATTGGAAATTACTTTTCTTGCACTATATTTTAATYACATGTATGTTTCTTTTCTTCAAATGTTATCTCAGATGATGTTTAATTTCCACTAATTAAAATGGTATTAATGCTAATTTGAAGTTGTTTAGACATTTTTTGTTTGCATGCTAGGGTAAAGGTTATCCTAAATCCATCCTTCTACCAAAACACATAATTAGCTTCTCTCTGTCATCTAGTCTAGAGTTTCATCTTCCTTTTGTTTTAAAGTTAGAAAAAGAACCAAAAAAGAGAACTCCCTAGCATGAGGAGAAGGCTTAATAGAAAATACATATATGTCTGTCAATCACAATTAAATCCCATTGATAAACCCAGCCAGATTGCAAATCTGGAGAACCTTGCCACTCATCAAACGCTTACGAGTCTAATTGGACCTCTTAGGCGGGTTTGGTTCCTATTTTTGAGTTAAAGGAATCTAGGACCCCTCAACATGGTCTTACAACCTGTGCACAGACCAGTTAAGCCAACAAATGGTTATGTTGTCAGGACCAGGAAATTGTGATTAAGGGAATGTTTTGGAGGTCAACTAAGAAGGAACCCTCGGATGAGTGAAAAGAAATGGATGCAAAAGTATGTGTTCATGGATCTATATGAAATTTTATTTAGAAAATTTCCAAAAATTCTAACCGAGTGGCCAAAGAGGTTGGTAGAGAAAACATGAAAGTTTAGTGTTGTAGCATCGAAGAATTGGACTCATGAATTAGTAGGACAATTGAATTTGGTAAGTAACCCAACTACTCGAGAAGTTAATTTTTGGTTAGATAGTGTACTAGGGGGTTATGTTACAAAATTTATAGTAGATTTCATTCAGTCATATAGTGTTGTAGAAAGATATTTTTTCAAAGGTTCGTGTGGGAGGTTCTTGAAATCATTGAATACGTGGATAAAAATATTTTTATGTGAAAAACATGTAATGATAATGAAGTCTGACAGCTAAAATGGCTTTGCGCACATAGGGGGAGTCGAAGGATGATAGGAGGATCGTCAGAGAGAATGAATAAATGAACAAGGAAGGGACTGAGGATGCAAGAAGGAAGCATACTAGAGGAAGAGTATGATTTTGGAGAGTTGCACGGAGGAAGGAGGTACAAGAGGAAAAATATTGGGGTTGGGAGAGAAGAGCAGTATAGTGAGCTAAAATAAAGAGAACCTTGAGTGCTAGTCTGAATCGTAGAGATACCATATATAGGGGGAGAAGAAGATGGGTTTTAGTCCAGTCCAGTAATAGAAGAGGCAATAATTCCTACTTGGACAAGAACCTGTGTTGAATCCACAACCCCATGTGCGTCACCACAATTAGAGATAATATTTGAAGACTTGTCAAAATCCATCATAGTTAGTCTAGGAGTACATAGTAGTAGCAGTCATAATAGTGGGAGAAGTGCGCAAAGTCAAAGTCAGAATCAGATTCCACCATCATCACCAAGAGGAGGGATTACACAATCCAACATGGCAGGAGTAGATAATACTCTCAGACTTCCTGAATTCAAGGAGCTGGGGTCAGAGGATATGGAACAACACTAGTTTGTGTGAGAAACAATTTGGGCCACTAAAAACATACAGGATGATTCTGTGAAAATTGTGCAGTTAGCGACAACATTTAGAGGATGTGTGCTAGTATGTTATATGAATTTACAGAGTATTACACCTATAGAACATGATCAAACTTTGGTAGAGATAAAGAAAGTGCTATTAAAAGAGTTCAAAAATACAATTCAGAGTTGCAATACATCACTGAGCTAAAAGAGATCAAACAGGTACAAATAGAGTTAGTATGGGATTTCAATCAATGCTTTAAGGATGTGATGGGGAGATTGAATTTCAAAATTCTAGATAAACAACATCAAGAGTGGTTTATTTTCGGACTTCTACCACACATTCGAAGGCCCTTGATTCAACAAAAGGTTATGTCATAGCCCGAGGTGTTGGAGATTGCAATGAAACTAAAGGCATCTACAGTAGAAGATATTGGAGGAATGGCACAGGTTCATGCGTAGTTGGTTCCATTGACAATTTAGTTAGCCGAGCTTACCAAAGGAAGGGAGAAATGAGAACAAATTTGGTGTACCAAATGCAGGACGGAGGGTCATCACAATGATGAATTCCTAGAATTTGTGCAGTATTTGGCAGGTGGAGCGTCAAATCCACTACTAGGGGGGGATACTGAAAGATATGTAAGAAATGGGGCCATCACTCCATTGAGTATCCATTTCTACAGAAGTATCAGAGTACACCTAAGAACTTGTTTTTCAATTTTTTCAAGTTGGTAGGACATGAAAATAAAGATTGTCATGTGTTTGGCCTACTAAGGGAGAACACATCATATATGTATCGGATCCAAGAAGAGATAACATCTGCAAAGGGGGGTGGTGCGCATTATAACAATAAGAGAGGATTCAATCAGGGGAATATAGGAAACTTTAGTAGAGATCGGGGTAGAGGGACTTTTGGTAGAGGAGGATGCAGACCGATTATTTGTTATAATTGTAATCAACCTGGACACTTGGCCCGCGATTACCAGAATATGTGTACAACATGCACATATTGCAAAGCACTGGATCACTTGACAGAAGAATGTCCCCAACTAGTTGTGAAATGGTAAATGATATCATAATTTGAATCAAAATGTGCAAATGATATCAACTGAAAGATGCAATGAAGGACCAAAAGTAGAAGTTGTTATGCATGGAGGAGATAGAACAAACATTTATATGGTGACTTGAGGAAACCAGAAATAACAATGGGTAAGGAAGTCAACAAGGCCTATACTAGCATTCGATCCAAATTAGGAGAAGGAGACATGACAGAGCGCAAGAAAATAAATACTTGGACAACAGGGGGGAGTGTCAACATCATCGTTACCTCATATAGAATATTCAGTCGTGCCATAGAAGTCAAGTGCGCAGGTAAGTACATTAACAAAATTATTAAAGAGTTGTGTAGAACTAATGAAATATAGAAATGCACTAAGTACATTATATGGCATGCTTGATCACTGCACAAAAGGAAGAGAAACCCCTCTGGTACAAAGAATGGTAAATCAAGTACTGCGCAAGAAGAGAACCAATAGAGAGTTTAGGTTCAATGCTCAGATTGGAGAGTATGATGTGGATAATGTTATTTTGGACTTAGGATCTGATGTGAATGTGCTACCTAAGTAAACATGGGAAATGATGGGAAAACCCGAGCTAGGATGGTCCCCTGTTCAATTAAGGCTCACGAATCAGCATCCCGATTGGGCGATTGACAGGATTACCTGTGAACATAGATGGGGTGCACACCATGGTTTACTTTGAATTTATTGATATCGTAGATGGCAATCAACCCTATCCAACATTGATGGGACTAGAATGGGCTTTTTATAACTAGAGAATAATTAAATTGAAAAGGAGGGAGATGATATTGGAAGTTGGGAACCTAAAATTTACTACACCCTTGGAACCATCAGAAGGAAAGAGATACATAGAGCTAGCCAGAGGTAATGACTTTAAAAACTTATACAATATGACTACACGTATGGAGGATTATGTCGATCCAAAAATGGATGGTGCACTGAGTTTGAGAAGTATCAGTTCTTACGTATCAAATTTAGAAGTCGATCTAGAGAATTGGTTGCAGAGGATGCATGCAGTGTCAACTAGATTATGTGCATGAATAAACCAATATTTGCATTGGATTGGAACGAAACTATGTGACCCACCCACATACGATGGACTAACTGAGATTGGAATATTTATAAAATCATTTTAGTTACAAGTACCCAAACAACAGAGGTTGTTGGCACTAGATGTCATCTTAAAGGAAACTCTAGCTAGATGGTGGGTTATGCATAGAAAGGGAATGGAATACTGGGCACAATGTAGTATACTAATGAAGATATGATTTGGCCCCAAGGAAGAAGAAATTGCACAGATATACACAGGATATGGTGACCTAGAAATTCACTAGGAAATTTGTAGGGCCTTATGGTGCTTAGTACCAGAAATAGAGTCAATGCACAGATTCATACACACATTGGACACAATCCCGAAGAATTGGTATTTAGAATTGGATATGTGCAGGAAGACAACAAGCTAGGAAGAATTGGTCCAGAGATTTGAAATCATGTTCACATTTGAACACGAATCTCCCTCCATACATGCAACACTACAGGAAATTTGCACAAATATCTTCTCATAGGTGGAGATGATGGAATTATTACCCATATGCAGCCCGCATAAATACAAGATGACGGTCGAGAAGCCATTGGAATGCTATAATGTAACGAATGAAGAATATGAGGAAGAGGATTCGAGGAATGTA
>ML839349.1:15027-26327 GCA_009831015.1 Picea engelmannii | reverse complement strand
TATGAGAAACATCCCCTTTATGCAACCAATTGGTTCAGTCATTAAAATATAAGTTTATATTATCTTTATCATGTTTATTTCTACTATGTAAATGGTTTTATAAGAATGTTGTGTGTTTACTTGAATTCCTACATTCATGGGTTATATATATGTTATTAGATGCATTAGCATGTTGTTTGTTGTAAGTTTTATTTGTATGAGAGATAATTTTTGGGTTTGTTGGTTTGTATATTTTACAAGTGGCATCAGAGATTAGATTGCAACATTGGACTTGCAAGGGTCTGCTACAATAGAAATCAAGTTGTTACATGTGTTCTAGTTGGGGAAATGTGTGAAATCAAGCAAAATCCCCAAATTTTGGGCATATTTTAATTGAAACTCAACATGGGTATGTAGATAATTGGAATTTATCAAATGTGTTTTGGTCCTAGATGCTAAAATGGCCAAATTTTTGACAACCACACATGTGTTGAGGAAAAAAATTAAGTTCACTGGAAAAATAAATCGGGATCAAAACTTCTCTAAATCCAAGTTTTGGTGTTGGTATTATTGGTGCATAGGTTTATGTAGGAATCTAAGTGACCTAATATAGTTTTTGAATGGTTTTTTTTTCCTAGGGAGTCGCAATCACAAGTTCGTGACAGTAGAAAATTCACAAGTTCGTGAGTTTGAATAATTTTAAAAATTGTCTAAGTATAAAAACATTCTTTGGTGGTTGATATAGAGCATGTTGATGAAGGAAAGTATTTTGTGGCCAATATAGGGTATATCGACAAAGAAAAAACTTTTATCATGCGATGTATCGATGAGTAGAAAAGATTCGAAGTCACCAAAAAGGGTGCATCGGTGAGAGAAAAAGTTTTGAAGTCGTTGATACTCTGTGTGTGTATGTGTGTGTGTGTGTGTGTGAAGATATATATTTAGAAGTCATCGATATAGTGTGTCAATAATGAAAGATATTTAGAAATAATTGAAACATCATGATCCAGATGGATGTCAGTGGCCTCCCACCTATTCCAACTGGTTCATTTTGGTAGTTTTCCAGTTTGGCAGTTTTTTTTTCCTAGTTTTCGGGTCCTTGACTTGAGGGGCCGTTTTCAGGCCCTAAACATCATTTTTAGGGCTCGCCACAATTGGGAATCACATTTTATATGTGGTAGTAAAATGTGTATTCCTCGGATAGACCTTTCCAACGAGATATCGTACGCCTAAAATGGAGATCGTATGCAAAAGTTACGACCACGGGAAGTTGATGTACTAACTTACCCAAACAGGGCCCACATGACTTTTGGCGCTTCATCTCCTAGGGTTAGGTTTTTGGATGTCTAGGGTTTTTGACATTCCTATTTATTGTAAAAATGCATTGAGAGCCTCAGTGTAAGGATATTCTTGCGAATGAGAAGATCCGTCACATATCTTCTCAGAGATAAGCCACCATCATTCTAGCAAGCTTGTTTTCCACTGCATTTTATAGTTTCAGCTTATTTCCTTATTGAATAGAAAACTAGTTTTACTGTATCTTTGTTATTCTATGTTAAGCATATTTTAATAATTTGTATTCATTTTGTTCTACTCATAAAATCTAGATCAGTGGTATCAGAGTGGTATGCTTCTTGTCATCTTAATGCATGTCCCCAACGAGGTCAGGGTACAAAGAATTGGGTCTCGAGCTTGTTTCTCTTAAGGAAAAAATCTCTCGCAAGCCCAAACGACCTCTCATGGAAGGAGAAAATAAAGATGATGGGATAGGATATCCTTTCAAAAAAATTCTTGAGGAATCCCTCATGCAACAGAGGAACGAGATGACGTAGAGTTTCACGCAAATCCTTTGGTGGCTACTAACAGGCGATGCATCTTCCTCGAGCGGAGGTGTTTCACCCTTCAAGGTACAAATCAACTTCGATATTCCTATATTTGAAGGTTAGATAGACACAGATGTTGTAGACAAGTGGTTGAATCTACTAGAAGGGTATTTTTCTGTCCATAACTTTTCAAATAGAGAAAAAATTACTTTTACTCTGCTCAAAGTCGTTCCCCATGTCAAATATTGGTGGGAAATTTTCTATGAGAAAAAGGAAATAGAGGAACCCTCATTATTTACAGTCACGGCCACCTGGGAATCCTTCAGGGATGTTATTAAGGAACAATACTACCCTGTCGAATGTTATGATGACTTGTATACCAAATGGACCACATTGCGGCAAGAAAGAGACCAAGCAGTGCCAGATTTCACAAATGTCTTCCATACCCTGCACACCAAGATGGGTATCAAAGATTCAGAGAAACATCTGGTGCTCAAGTATCGCGGTGCTCTGCATAGATACATCCAGACTAAAATGGAATTTCTAGACATCTCATCCTTTGGCATGGCCTATCGATATGTCGTCAAAATTGAGAAGAAGCTCAAACAAAAGATGGGACAATTTGGTCCTGGGAACCACTCACATCAAAAACCATGAAAGGGCGGCCCCAACCTATAGAAAAAAGGATAGAGAAAAGATGGATAGTATTAGAACAACCAGTCCAAGCCGAAAGCAAAGAAGGACACCGGAAAAACAAAGAACGATACCGGGAAGTGGTGTGACATCCATAAGAGCCCTTGGCATAACACTGCTGATTTTCGCTCAAAGCAGTCACTGGTGGCCTAAGTGAAATCCTCTGAATCAGATGTGGGTTCTGACTCTGAGTCAGAACTAGAAAATGGAATATGAATCATTGACGCGGAACCCAATGCCACTATTGCTACCACCAAGCTCTAGCCTGGTGAACCAGATGAGCCAGAAGAAGGTGAGTACCTTTTCCATTTGCATATGTGAGTAAAAGGCACCCCGTTGCACTTCATCATTGATAGCGATAGCCAGAAGAACCTCATCTCAGTAGAGGTCGTCAAGTGGTTGGCCCTGCCAACAGCGCCGCACCTGCAGTCCTACACCATTGGATGGCTCCACCAAGGAAGTGATCTTCGCGTCAGCCAATAGTCTCGACTGTCATACGACATCAAGCCCTTCAAATATGATGTATTGTGTGATGTTTCTCCTCTCGAAGTTTGTAATGTTCTTTTGCGCCAACCTTATTTATGGAAACATCATGTTGTATATGAGTCTAGGCCTCATAGTGTTATTATTAATTTGAACGGGAAATTGTACAGGATACCCGAGGCAATCCCTCCTAGTGATATTTCCTTGATATCTGCCAAGCAATGCAGAAAGGTCATCTCTCAGCCGAATTTTTTTTCTTCTTTGTGATTCGCTCTTAGAGTAAGCGAAAGATCGCATCCACATCTAGGGCCTACACAGTCAATCTCTCCACACAACATAAGCAAGTGGATAAGGTCATGGAATAATACTCAGATATCTTCTCCTCTCTTACTGGGGTACCTCTGCACTGTCAGGTCAAGCATCCCATCGATCTGACCCCAGGTGCACCACTACCTAATGGGTCGGTCTATTGCCGCTCTCTATTATAAAACGAGGAGATCAAGATGCAGATCCAAGAACTACTCCACAAGGGTCACTTTCATCCTAGCTCATCGCCTTGTGGGAGCCCAATCATACTGGTGCAGAAGAAAGATGAGACCTGGTGACTCTGTATTGATTACTGGGCCTTGAATAAAATCACAGTCCGAAACTGGTACCCGATTTCCCAAATTGACGACTTCCTTGATCAGCTCACGGGGTCCAAATACTTTAGTAAGATTGATCTGAATTCTAGCTACCACCAGGTCCCATCCCAATAGAACAAAAAGATGTATGGAAGACCACCTTCAAGTCAAAAGAAGGTCTTTTCGAATGGTTGGTCATGCCCTTTGGTTTGACAAATGCTCCAACAACTTTTATGAGGATGATGGACGATATCTTGTGACCTTTCACCAGTACTTTTGTAGTGGTGTATCTAGATGACATCCTCATCTATAGCAAGACTTGGGTGGAACACTTGCAGCATATTCAACAGGTTTTTCACACCCTGCAGCCGCACAAACTATATGAAAACTTGGAAAAATGATCCTTCGGCATGGACAGGATCCATTACTTAGGCTACATCATTGATCAGCATGGTGTGCATGTGGATCCAACCAAGATCCAGGTCATCCGTGACTGGCCATCCCCAACCACACTCGCTGAGATTTGAAGCTTCCTGGGCCTTGCCAATTTATATCATAGGTTCATGTTGGGATTCTCTCATATCGCATGGGCCCTCAGCCAAGTAACCAGGGGTGGCAGTAAGGAAACATTTGTGTGAGGCATGTCCCAACAACAAGCCTTCGATGACATGAAGCAACGTTTGTGCTCATCCCTAGTACTTTCATTATCGGACCTGCAACATCCCTTTGAGATCGAGACAGATGCTTTAGACTATGTTGTGGGCATCGTTCTCACTCAACACGACCACCCTATGGCGTATCATAGTGAGACACTATCAGATGTTGTTTGTAAGTACCCTACTTATGAAAAAGAAATGTACTCCATTGTGCAAGCCTACCACCAGTGGAGACATTACATTCTGGGGAAGGAGACAGTCATCCACACTGATCACAAGCCACTACATTTCATGCAAACCCAAGGAAAATTGCAGAATGACCGCGATCAGAAGTGGTCCACATACTTACAACAATTCCACCTCAACATAAAGTATAAAACAGGAAGTACCAACTGATTTTTTGATTACCACAACCAACCTCTAGTTACAGAACTCACCACAGTGTTATACTCTTACGACCATGAGACCTTCGGATGCCCCCACCTCTATGAGATAGACCCTGACTTCTCCAGCACCTACCAAATGTTGGGATCAAACTCAATGGTCGCTAATTTCCATATTTAGGATGGGCTTTTGTGTCGTTTGGGCCATCTTTGTGTTCCATAAAGCGAGCGCACGAAGCTGATTTGGGAATCTCGCTACAGTCGGGTGGCAGGACACTTTGGCATAGAAAAGATAGTGGCAGTGTTGCAGAAACATTTCTACTGGCCAAAACTTCGACAGGATGTCAGTAAGTATATCAGGTCCTGCATCGTTTGCACTATTTCCAAACCGAACACTAAGAAAAAGGGCTTGTACACCCCTCTACCTACTCTTGAAATGTCGTGGGAGTCCATCTCAATGGACTACATGTCAGGCCTCCCGTCCATCAAGAGGGGCAATGACTATGTTTTTTTGGTTGTTGATCACTTTTCCAAGATGGAAATTCTGCCCACTAGCAAGATGAACATAACTGCAGAGGCCACTACCAAGCTCTTCTTTGAACGCATATGGGTATACTTTGGGATCCTGCAAACCATTGTCTCAGATCAGGACATTTGGTTCCTCAACACATTCTGGTCGAGCCTTTGGTCACTATTGGATACCAAGCTCACCAAATCCACTGCCTTCCACCCCCATATAGATGGTCAAAATGAGGTTGTCAATTGGATGATCATACATATCCTACGTGTGTACAATTCCAAGCACCCCCTCACATGGGATGAGAGTCCTCCCTATGTCCAACATAGCTACAACCGAGACCTGCATAGCTCAACTAGCCATAGCCCCTCTCAGGTGGGGTTGGGATTCCAACCATTGGGCCCCATGGATGTTGCACTACCCATGGTGACCACCTCGACCAACTCATCCCATGCTCCACCAGAAGCTGACAAATCCACTTGGTTCATTGAGTGGATCCAGCACATCCACCAACAAGTTCAGGATATTTTATAGAAGTCCAATTCCAGGTACAAGCAGCGCCATGATCAACATCAGGTGCCACATAAGTTTCATGTGGGTGACAAAGTTTGGTTCCACTTGTAGAAAGAACACCTTATAGGGATAGTCTGGTATGGGCCATACACCATCACCAAGGTTGTGGGTGACAATGCTTTTGTGCTCAACATTCCCCCTTTCCTTATCCTACACCTAGTCTTCGACATGGCTCTCCTTCGGCCATATTTCCCACCATTATTGGACACCTCAGAGATAGCAGAGTAGTTGACACCAATAGAGATCAACCCTGACTACATGCAATAGGAATCCAGTGATCAGATTGTTGAGACATAGATCAAGGGCACCCGACAACAAAGGATTCATCTTTATCGAGTTGTCAAAGCAGGGTAGCTCCTGCACCAAGGCAAGTGGCTCACTTGGGGAAAAATTCAACAGAAATTTCCTCATCTGATGGGGGAACTCAACGCAATGGAGACCATTGCCTCCTAAGGGGGGAGGATTGATCCAGATGGATTTTGGTGGCCTCCCACCTATTCTAATTGGTTCATTTTGGCAGTTTTCTAGTTTGGTAGTTTTTGTTTCCTAGTTTTTGGGTCCCTGACTTGCAGGCTTGTTTTGAGGCCCTAAACATCGTTTTTAGGGCTCACCATACTCGATAATGACCTTTCCAATGGGATATAGTGCACCTAAAACAAATATCGTATGCAAAAGTTATGACCCTGGGAAGTTGATGTACTAACTTACCCAAACGGGGCCCACATGACTTTTGGCGCTTCATCTCCTAGGGTTAGGTTTTTAGATGTTTAAGGTTTTTTACATTCGTGTTTATTGTAAAAATGCCTTGAGAGCCTCATTGTAAGGATCTTCTTGCGAATAAGCGCATTTGTCACATATCTTCTCAGAGATAAGCTGCCACCATTCCAGCAAGCTTGTTATCCACTCCATTTTACAGTTTCAACTTATTTCCTTATTGAATAGAAAACCAGTTTTACTGTATCTTTTTTATTTTGTGTTAAGAATATTTTAATAATATGTATTCATTTTGTTCTGCTCATAAAATCTGGATCACATTGGTGAATAAATATCTTTTGCAGTCATTGATAAAGGAGTGTATTAATGAATAAAGAAAATATTATGATGAAACATCGGTGAAGAGAGATCTTTTGGAGTCACTGATACATTGTGTTCCAGTGAAGAAATAATATCTTTCACTGAAACATTGATGAAGAAAGATCATTTGGTGATATGAACCAAGAATGGTTGTAAGACTCGATAACTTCAAGATTATTTCAGTAATTAATGAAGGTTGTGCAAGCATTGTAAAACAATACGAATGTAAAGAGAATGAGAAAAAATAGATAATAATAATAATAATAATATAAATAGATGAAATAGAAGAAAAATGAAATGAGAGAAGAGTGAGGAATGGGAAATGAATGGTTAGGTTGCCGGCCTTCCTATTTCCCCAACTCTCCCTATTTCCTCTTGTATGTCCATTCCCAACGTATATTTTTGGGCCAAGGAAGAAAGGGGAAGATAATCTCATGAAAGCATCATACTATAAATTGTTGAAATGAATAGAGTGAGCATCCATTCAAGGATATATATTTATTTTTTAGGTGGAATTCATCTGTAAAAATGTGTAGATCATAGCTAATTGTTTGTGGTTGATTAATAGTTGTGTACTTCCTTAGTTATACTTTAAATTTCTACTTGTAGTAGGATTTTGATGTAAATGTAGCCACAACAGCTCAAGAATGTCCACCACCCAATTTCCCTTGAATTCTAAGATCGATGGTTGTGTAAATCTGTCTATTGCAATTACTTAGGGAGTTTCTAATTAAGTATATTCTAGTTGCTGGGAATTTTCTCTTTCCTAAAAGCAGTTCATTCATTCTCTCAGTCAAATTTCTTCCTCCCAACCAATTTATTTTTCCTTGGGTCAAATTCCTATGTGTCGTAAGAGTTTTTGTAATTGTTGGGCGAATTTTATATTATCTAGGTCGTTTTTAAATGTGTTTGGGTGATTTTAAATATCGTTGGGAATTTTTAAATGTTTTTGGGAATTTATAAATGTTCTTGGGAATTTTAAACATTACCTGTACATGTACTCCACCTCTGGTCCATTTGTAATGTCCCCCATCTTATCCAAGGAACATTACTTGCGTAAAAACACATAAATTCATAATTTTTCTTCTCCTAGTTAATTCTTGTAGCTTACCAGCTACGAATTAAACACATATTTAACTAAAATTAGATACCCATAATTAAATTTATCTACAACATTCTAAATGAACATAATGCATCCCAATTAATCATCCATGACAACACATAAAAACCATTCTCATGCACAAGGTAAAAACATAGCCACAAAACTCATAAGAGAAACTAAAAAAAAACAAATAAACACTTATCTTTTAAAATGTTTGTGCAACCAACTTCTTGGGAAGGATGTTCCACCCAACCATAGACATATTTTTCCAAATCTCAACAGCAAGTCACCCTCAAGTTGGGGCTAGGAATCCACAAGAGAAGGTTTCCTCTCATAGTCCACTCACAACTCAATATCACACAACCCACTGGTATTCTCCTACATCTATCTTGAATTTCCTCGAACTCTCTTCCTCTTAACCTACCAAACCCAAAGAATGTACCCCTTCATTTTTCTCAGTCCATTGAGAAACTAATCCATTTATCAGGGTCTCTCTGGCACATGTAACCAAGAATATCTATGTTGGTAACTCAATGTAACTCATTTCCAAGAAAACAAAAACAAACACTTGTTGTTACAGTGAAACTCACAAAGGAGTTCACTCTTCAAGTCTGACAACCTGGATCTTCAATTTCCAGCTCCAAAATGATCCAAACATGCTCTAGAATGCTCCAGAATTCACCCATCCTTCTTGGTTTATCTCTAGTGCACTTTTTCTTGCTCCTCACTTGTTGTTCATGCCAAACTCAAATGTGAAAAAATGCCTATTCTTTCCCATACGAATTTTCCTCTATTTTTCCAAGGTAGTTGACTTCAAACACTACCCAATGTTCATTATACTGCATCCCCCATGCTTCCAATAACTATGGAAGTGATTGTTGGAACACATAGGGATACTGAGAGGGGGGGGGGGACGAATTAGTATCTAACTTAATTTTTCACTTTATCCCAATTATTAACATTGCAGATTAGTATGCAGCATTAACTAGAAATAGAACAACATATTCACCATCATAAAATATACACATTACATAAGATGTAACGTGGAAACCCTTAATAGGGAGAAAACCAAAAAAAAATATATTTTATAATTCAATTATTATAGTATCAGGATTCAACCTGTGAGGGACACCCATCCCTATTTAAGCACCAACTTACAAGACTAAAGGCAGGAACCTGTCACAACAAGCACCCACTTGCTAATTGCAGACACCAATCTTCCAAGGAAACCAATCCTTGCTACAAGCACCAACTTGTAGAACTCCAGGCACCAACATGCACTACAAGCATCCACTTGCTAATTGCAGACACCAATATTCCAAGGACACCAATCCTTGCTACAAGCACCAACTTATAGAACTGCAAGCACCAACCTACACTACAAGAACCCACTTGCTGATAAAGAAGGAACCAACCTTCAATGTAAGCACCAACTTACAATGAGGACTTCAATCCTCTTCCAAGCTCCACCCTGCCACCCTTAGACATTCAAATATTACTTCCTTCCATTCTCTTTCAAGCCTCAGAGCCTCTTCTCTTCACATGTATTCTTCCACGCACTTCTAATTCACTCTTCACACATCCATCACACCCCATGTACTCAGACTCTTTGTTACATCTCTCGACTTCTACTCGCCTCTTGAAACTTCACAAAATATTGGATGTCTATACAAAAATATACACCAAAATATTTGTCCACATATTCAAAATGTACTCATGAGGTTGGCTCTAGATCTCCATTAAAACTGAGTTGCGTCGATTCTTCTCAAACTTGTGCAAGCCCCTTCTTTTCATGCTTGATTTGTTCATGGGATTTTACTCTAATTAGTCGTCAGATGGTCTCTAGGATTAATCCTCAACTATCGATATGATAATCTTCATATCAGGACCACTGGGATGTCGAAACACTTAGCATCATCATGAGGCTCAGCAATCTTCCAATCATCTCTTCGTTTGATCTCATTCGTTGATTGTTCACAGCCCAACAAAACACATATCATAGGCCTTATTGCTTAATAATCGTATGATCAATACTTTATTAAATCCTAGTCGTTGATCTATTCCTTCGAGACCATGTGGACATACCATTAAATTCATATGATCCATCAGATCTTCTTCTCAAATCTAGTGTGGTCGTTGATTTGTTCTCTACCCATCATAATACACAATGTAACCATAATGCACAACAGTCGTCTGATCAATCTTAAAATTTATCTTGACCGCCGATCTATCTTCTACAAATACTTAGACAAATTGTCTAAGTCTCAACATGGAATCGTGGATCTAATCCACATTTCTTCACACCTCTACGACCTCCAAATTGCACCCTCAAGTTCTGCCACACTCATATTTCACCCACACTTAGACATATTTTCAAACATTTCACGATGGGTCTTTTGGATCATCTAATCTATGACATGTGGCTATTTTCTAGGTCGTCAGATCTTTTAAAATGTGGCAACCTCCTGGGCTATTGGATCTCTTCTCTCTATACCATGATATATGTGACACATGGTGGCCTCTAGAGCTATCATATCTCTTACCTTCTGGGTTGTTCGATCTCTCATTCTTGGTACTTAGTCATTTCTTCATACTTATCCTTCTTCATACTTAGTCAATTATTCTTCAAGAACTTACCACAAGACCGCAATATTTTCTCTTATTATTCTCATCTTCACAATATTCCATCGTGCTCACTATCTCCACAAAGTCTTGACACTTAGTCAATTTTCCTATTCTTCATGGAACAACAGGTTTGCATAACTTGTTCTCATTCTTTGCATACCTCTGATTCTGATGCTCCATGACATCTCAACACTTAGTCATTTTTCGAGACTTATATATCCATTGAATTCTTGGTACTTAGTCCTTTTTCCTTTTGATATTTTATTTTCCATACTTAGTCTTTTAAGTTCAACCACAGAAGTGGAGTTTGTCACACTAATTTGAGAAGTTCCCCTTTGTTCTTCCATCTATCCGCCCGCCATCCAACACTTAATAATTTTATCATATTCTCTGTGGAATGGAGGGCCCGCATGATTTATACATACCTATGATTCTCTATTGATCCACGACATCTTGATACTTATCCATTTTTCCAATATTTCACCGATGCTCCGCGGAGCCACGTGATTTCTCTTGTTCTTTACATACCTCTGATTCTTCGATGTTCTGCAATATCTTGATACTTAGCCATTTTTTGAGATATCTCTTGTGATGATATGGAAAATTAGTTGGTTTCCATGTGGATGTCATCTTTTGTACACATGGCACCATAAGTCACATCTGCGGGACTACCTGTTATATCACTAACATGGACTCCTTTTGATGTGTCGTTCATCTAACCAAACATGTGGTGATAACGTGGCTTAGTTTTCCCACCAATGTTGAACCT
>ML839348.1:99856-116707 GCA_009831015.1 Picea engelmannii | reverse complement strand
TTATGATTCATACCTTCCCAATCTATAGTGATGAGGCCCAACTCCGCTTGAAGGTACCAGTTGATAGGGATAGTGTCCAATGTGTTTATGAATTTGTGCACCCACTACTCTTGAGGAATGGTTCTCTATGCTTCCTCGAAACTTGACACATGGTCCCCATCAGGGTATGACATTTCACCCATTTTGTAATGTTGTTTTTCTGTGTCCCCCACCATCTTACTAGTGTTTCTTTCAAGGTCTCATCTATTGTCAACAATCTCTGTTGTGTTGGTACACTTTCTTCGAATTCCGACATGAAGGTTTCTAAAGGATTCATACCATCAAAGGTGGGAAAGTTACTTACTGTATGTTGATCCAACAAACATCTCTGGTTAATATATCACATCTCCTTGTAGATACTTCATACATTTTGTTTTTCTAGTTCTCCAGTGCTTCTTCTAAATAGGATGAACATGCATTGTCACTTCGCCATCTTAGGTTTCCATAGGTCATAGGATTAATGTAATTGTGGTGTTTGGATGTTAATTTGTATATGTTTTCCAGTTCATATGCATGGTCTTATTCTTTGATAGGTTCCATGTATCAATGAACTTCATCTGGATCTAAAGGTGCAATGACCCTAAGGCCATCTCTTTCAAATGTCATACGTCTTTTCTTTAAATCAACCACATTGGAATTATTGAAAGCCTAATCAATTCCTAATAGCACAGGGTAAGGGAATTTGTCATCAACTATCTCAATTACCTAAAAATTTGCAAACGTTCTTACTCCATCAATGTCCACAGGGACATGTTCCAATCTGCCAAAGGGGCTTACTACCTGTTGATTATCCATTCTAAGCCTGATAGGGGAATAGATCAACTTTGGTTTTCCCATCAGTTCCCAGGTTTTCTTCGTCATGACATTAACCTCCGACCCTAAGTCGAGGATGACATAGTCTATATCATATTCTCCTATCTGAGCATTCAAGTGTAGTTCCTTATTTGTCCTTCTCTTCTTGGATAATTGATGTACTTATTTATTCAGTAAAGGATCTATCCTTCCTATCTCATACTGTCTGATTAAATTTTGTAGCTCTTGTACAACACTCTCATCCTGAATAAACTTAATACAAGTATATAAAAATTCCATGAGCTTGCTTACCTCTTTTCCTTCTTTTGGTGAAGTAGACTGATCAAATTCTAGAGGCATTCCATATTCTCTTACTTTTGTTCGTGTCTTTGATGAATATCCTTGGTCTACTTTGAACTCTTTTCTTTCCTCCTTAAATATTTATCTTTATTTCTTTGCATCAAAATTTTGGGTCTTCTCTATAGATTTCCTAACTCCTGAGTCTTCTGTAGTATTTCCTTGGGTTAGTGTTGGCACAGGGGCAGACCCAGGGTTCAAAACTCAAGAGATCACCAACAAAACCCTAAATATCGGCCCTTTCGGCAACACCTACGAAGTAGATGAAGTCTCACCCGAGGTAGAGGCAGCGGTGGTTGCAAGACTCAGGTGTCTGTAACCTTAGCTGGGACACAGATTTGTGATTCTATATTTACAGGGCACTTAGCATAGATCAATCATCAATATTTAACCCTTATTATACTTCACACACAGCACAAAGCTTCGCGGTGAATACTCAGATGTATAGTATTTCATCACTTAACCATAGTAACCCAGATCAGATCTCATAGTTTAGCACTAAGCATTCTCATACATGTCAGATCCCACTATTGACATACATCTAGGAAGCACAAAGCATTAATAGATATATATAAATATATCAAGGCACTTAGCAGAAGAGGAAGTAAACACATCAAGCCGAAGCACAAAGCATTACACATAGATTTATGTGGTTCACCCCCACCCTGGGGCTACATCCACCAACTCCTCATCTTTATTAGTGTCTTCAATCGGTTACAACACAAAGACACTCAAAACCCTTACTTTGCATAGGAGAAAATATCTATGCAACTCACTAGATCCTTCTCCCTTGCACTTTAGCACAAAGACTTTTACAAACTCTTACAACAGGCACTTAATTCTGCAAGCCTCTTACAATCATGCACAGAGCATTTACAATCCATATCCGATCACATAGATCTAACTACTATCACTAAGCCATCGACCATCCTTACATTGCCTAAGTATCTATTTATACATTACAAAAGTGGGCCTAAGTGTGGGTAAACCCATGGGTCGACATCCCTTTCCCATTACATTAACCCAAAACCCTAAAAGGGATTCAAACGTGGACCGGGATCCCATGATCTTTGCTTCACTTGGCGCTCCTTCTTTGACTAGCTATCGAAGTCCCAAAATAGGTCAAAATGACCAAGGTTATCCCAAAACTTGGTCAAGGGCCAACAGGCCCCCAAAACTCACCTGTGACTCATCCCGAGTCACTCTAGTCTGTGCAATTATGATTCAAAAGCCTTGAGCTTGGCTCAAGATGCTTTGACTTAATGCTTTGTTGTGGCCTCCTACTGGGTGAATTCCAGGATCACTGTGTCATTTACTGGTCCTTCCAGGTTCTATTCTGTAGTTATGACGACTTGCTCAAGCTCTGCTCCCTATTTTTTGATCTCGGAAAATAACATGCATGCCTTGTCTTGCACCGGTTGGATTTGTTGAGTGACTTCCATCACTTTTCTCTGGATCATATGTATCTTCTACTGAGCTATGCATTGTTCATGAGATATTTTCATTGTATCCACTATAGACAGGGCCTTCAACAACACCTGTAATGTATCTGCATGTTTCTTTGCTTCCTGAAGCTATGACTCCAGTGCCTGTAACTCCAGATTCTCTATAAGGATATCATAAGTCTGGGTTCTCTAGTTACTGAGCTGCTTTCACTCTAAGGTAAGAGATTTCAATCGATCGACTGGACTTTGAGCATTTGCTTCTCGCTGGTCTCTTATCTCTTGAGGGGTCTCAGGCACAGTGCAGAGTTCTATATCAGAAATGTGTTATTGAAGCTTCTGTATAACTTCTTCAAGCTATATGACCTGCTATGGAACTCTCTCTTTAGCCTTTACTTCGATAATAGTCACAGAGAAAAGTTCTTTGTTGACTAGTTCCTTGACTTCAAGCTACTCTACGAGCAATTGTTCCTTGCTTTGTTGTAGCTCTGCTTTATCTTTGTTCCACTGTACATGAAGAGAAATTTTTTCTCGTTTGGCAGCACTGTGTTGCTTAACAAGTACTCTCTGTACCTGTGTCAAAGCCTGGGTGGCTTGTGCTATGTCTTCTTGGGTTTGTCGAAGGCAATCTTCAACCATATCAACAATCCGGTGAAGTTGAGCTCGCTCATCTCTTGGTTCTACTGTCCCTACTATCAAAGGTGTAGTGGGGACTGTGCGGCTAGACTGGAGTGCCTGCTTCACTCCTTGGAGTTCAATCTCTATACGGTTATAAATATGCTCCTACTTCGCCTCCTTCTTCTCTAATATCTCCTTTGAAGCATCAATTACCATTGCAACGATGAAATCATAGTCATCCAACGTGAGGGTAGTTCGCATCTTTGTTACAGGGGTTATAGGTTTCTTTCAGGAGGAATATTTCAGAGGTGAGACCTTCCTTTTCTTCAATGACTCTTCTTCATCCCTAGGCGATGCTACTTCACCTTTTTGTTGTTCAATTTATATGCCTTCTATCTCTTCGTCATCACCTCCTTCGTCTAGTGTGATAGAGGAAGTCCTTACAAATGCACTGTCTACTTCATGAACCTCTTCAGGATTCTTTGTTTTTCTTGGTCCCGGTGTATCCAGTACAGTCTCTGGGCTATCAATATCGGATAGCTTTGCAAGGTTTTCTAGAATGAGAAGTTCTGTTGACTAATCCTTGATGATCTCTTCGATGTCTTCCTCAGTCAACTTGTAATAAGACTGCAATTGTTGCTTGTGTTCATCAGCTCGTGCTATTATATAAATTAAGTGGAGATCCGCATTAAACTTCATTAAGGGTATGAATCTATGGAGCATGTTCACAGTAATGCGAGGTATATACTGGATGGTGGTCTTCAACTGGTTTTAGTATACATGGAAGATGACATTCGACTTCCATTGCTTTCTCATATCGATCGAGTACCACAGGGTACTGAACCTCACAGCCAAAGGTTCAAATGGCTTGGTCTCTAGGAAAGTGGCACCCTCCGACATATCCCATGCTATGAATGTGATCAGTATGAGAAGGCAATTGAAATGGAATGCATACCCTTAGTCTTGCACTTCCCTGTAATCTAGTTCAAGATGATTCACCAAGTACTTTACACAATTAATTTGAAGTCCTTCTGTGCACTTCCATGTGAGATCAACTATGAATCCAGTCACTGGGTGGGCCGGTTCTTGCAAACTATCTTGACTGCAATCAACTGACAGGAAAGGTGCACTGCACCACTCTGAATAGAGGCTACCTTATAGCCTCACATGCCCTTCTCGACATCGCCATAGGTTTCTTTGATCTTCCCTACTACCACTCTGTTTGTGGTCTTTCCAGGATAAAACTCCTATGGGCCAAGGCCTTGCATGTTTAGTCCCATGATCCGATTGATCAAGGTTGGATCCACTTTGACATGACGATTCAACCACAAGTAGCCTTCATGATAACAATATAGAAGCAACTTTACACATGCATTCCCCTCCTAGTGCCTACCAAAGTGCAGGATCTTCATGACATTCAACAATGTTGACTGCGCGAGGTTCTGGGTCCAAGACTGTGGGACGATCTTCGAGTTATTTCCCTTCATATTAGTTAGATACTTGTGCAGGGTGAGAATACTGTAGAATTTCCTATCGTTGAGGTTGAAGTCTCTAAAATTCAATGCTGCGAGCTTGTCCTGATTGGCAAAAACTATGCGCACCCCTTTCGGTAGGTACGCAGTGACCATATCATACTCTAATTCTTGGGGCACACTGTCACGGTTTATTTCACCACGCAAAGGGGGTAGGTAAGAAGGAAAAAATCTTGGAATCAGTTTAACATTCGCAAGATCATCCTTATGCTTTATTCGATTCTCATTGACTTGGCGGGACGATCCGACTCGAGCATTGGATGGAGAAGCTGCTACTCCTCTTGTCAATGATGCTTGGACTCTGGTGGACATTCCTCTTTCCGACATGAATCTATCAGTCATTAAATCAAGGAGGACCTCTGTGACGAATTCTTCAACTGCGATGAGCTCATCGGACATACACGCTCGGGAAAAATAATGGGGGTCATGATGATCTCAGATACTACACTAGGATGAACGATCAAATCATAATGACCACTGTATACAATTACTAGTTCTACGGGCTTCGAATTCTCAGTTGGAAAAAGTGTTCTTCGCGCATGGCCCGACAAGATAAATAAGAAATTTGGCAACAGTCTGATTGCAACAGGTATGAAGCTTCCATTAACATTGATATGCCTATTATGGTGAGATCCAACGGTCTGGTGGAAATCCTTTAATTCTTTTCTATCCGTTCAGGGCAGAATTCGAATGAGTATATCAGTCCAATGACTATATTGCTTCTCCAGGACGAAGTTCCATAGGTCGTTGTTCTGATATCCCAGTGAAGCTCCCATTCTGCAAGTTTTATTTCTGCAATGTTCCATCTAGAATCTCTTGTAAATTTTCAATATCTTCCCTCTTCTTACTTAACTTTCTAGCCTTCTTCCCAACAATCTTCAACTCAGTCTGTCTTTTTCCGTTCTAATTCCTATCTTCTTTTAGCATAGTCACTGTGCGTTGTTGAGATTCTCTCTGGGGTAATAATTATTCTTTCTATGGGGGAGGTGCTTCAGTCTTCTGCGAGCCTTCTAACATTCTTTCAGCTTTGACATTGGTGTCTCTAGTGTCAAGGAACTTCGATCTGTTCTTTTGTTCTTCAATCAACTGTGCAATCTTCTTGGTCATAAAATATTTTAATTCTTGCTTCTTTTGTTCCAAAACCTCCACTTCTTCCTTCTGTCTAGCTTGATCTCTGTCAATCCAATGTTTTCCAAGTAACATAGTAAACGGGGCATGTCCTCAATAAATTTAATAATCTCAAAATTTTCTTCATTCGAAGTTCCATTAACATTCGTAGATATCTGAGTGAGCCTTCCACATAGGTTTACCAATTTTCCTCTGAAGAGTCTTATTCCTCGTAGTGAAGAGATCATGGAAGGCTTCCCTATAGCTTCCCAAGTCCTCTCTCTCATGATATTCATCTATGTTTCCTCATCTAGAAAACAATCAATGTCGAAGTCCCCTATACTTACTTCGATGGATTCTTTTTCTTTAAAGATCTCTGATAATCCGACATGTCAGTGTTCATTCAGGGCTTCTTTCATCTGAATTAATACTTTCTCTGATTCTTTCTGAGGTTATGCTATCTCTGGATCTTCCTTAGGGTTAAAATTCATTCCTTTGAGCCTATCAATCATTCTGGGGCAATCCAATACTTCATGATCTAGAGCTTTGCAACAAAGACAACTAGGTCATCCACCAGGGCATTCCTTAGCTAGATGTCCTAGTTTTCTGCAACTGCAACAAAGGGTTAATCCTCTCTTTCTTGTAACCGATCCCCAACCTCTTCTGTACTTCACACCAGGATCATAGGGGCCAATTTGCAACAAATTCTTTCTAGGATCCTGCATCCATTTGTTAGTCCAAACTTTCTTTCTATGCATAGGTATAACATATCTATCATTATACTTATCAAGCTTTCTTTCATCTATTAATGCCCTAGGTTTTAAGCTAGGAAAGAATCTATCAAAAATACCTAGATCCATATTTTAGAAACAAAAATTTCCACTTATCTTACTTCTACAGAGCACAAAGCTTTCAGATCTAGAACTTTCTTACCTTTATCAGAGAAAAGAGCTTACAGATCTGACCTCTTTTGATTAGAAAATTCCACTTTTACCTTTCTTAGAGTACAAAGTGTTCAGATCTTGCTTCTTTTCCTTAGTATCAACCTCTTTTCTTCTAGATTTGACCTATTTTCTTTAGATCTAAGCTTTCTTTCTTCGCACAAAGATTCTTCTTCTCTAGTTCCCAACAATCACAGTTTCAGGTCCCGACAATGAAACCATTTGTTGGCACAGGGGTAGACCTAGGGTTCAACGCTCAAGAGCGCACCAACAAAAACCTAACTACCGGCCCTTTTGGCAACACCTACGAAGCAGATGAAGTCTCACTTGAGGTAGAGGTAGGGGTGGTTGCAAGACTTAGGTGTTTGCAATCTTAGTTGGGACACAGATATGTGATTCTATCTTTATAGGGCACTTATCATAGATCATTCATCAATATTTAACCCTTATTATACTTCGCACACAGCATAGATCTTCGCAGTGAATACTCAGATGTACAATATTTCATCACTTAACCATAGTAACCTAGATCATATCTCATAGTTCAGCACTAAGCATTCTCATACATGTCAGATCCCACTATTGTCATACATCTAGGAAGCATAAAGCATTAATATATATATATATCTAAATATATCAAGGTAGTTAGAAGAAGAGGAAATAAACACATCAAGTTGAATCACAAAGAATTACACACATATTTACGTGGTTCACCCCCACCCTGGGGCTACATACACCAAGTATTCATCTTTATTAGTGTCTTCAATTAGTTACAGCACAAAGCCACTCAAAAGCCTTACTTCGCACTGGAAAGAATATCTACGCAACTCACTAGATCCTTCTCCCTTGCACTTCAACATAAATCCTTTTACAACCTCTTACAATAGGCACTTATCTCTGCAAGCCTCTTACAATCATTCACAAAGCATTTACAATCCACATCCGATCACACAAATCTAACTACTATCACTAAGCCATCGAACATCCTTACATTTCCTAAGTATCTATTTATACATTGCAAAAGTGGGCCTAAGCGCAGGTAAACCATGGGATGACATCCCTTTCCCATTACATTAACCTTAAGCCCTAAAAGGGTCCCAAAAGTGGACCAAGATCCCGTGATCTCTACTTTTCTTGGCGCTCCTTCTTCAACTAGCTGTCGAATTCCCAAAATAGGTCAAAATGACCAAGGTTATCCCAAAACTTGGTCAAGGGCCAATAGTTAGTCTGTATTATCCTATAACAATTCCTCCTCTAGTGATAACAATGACTCTAGGGTCTTCTCCATGAGTTTCAACATATATTAGTTTCACTTGTGGGTTCTGTTGAGGTCCTCATCCTTCCTGAAGCTTAGCTAGCAGGACAGGACAATCCTCTATAATGTGTTCGAAGGAACTACAATAGCTGCAAGCAGTGCAAGGGTTCTGACAGTCCCTTGCTAAGTGTCCTAGTTGTGCATAGTTGTAATAAATGAAATTTCCTTGGCCTCAACCCATACCTCTTCCCCATCCTCATCCTCTAAATCCACCACGACAATTGAATTTTCCTCTCCCAAGGGAGTTATACTATGTAGTGTTTCCTTCTTGTTGTACTTCGGCTTGAATTTTGTATATGTCTCTTGACCTTTCATGCATGAGGTCATAATACCTACAATCCCTATCATCATGCACCATGGACTTACAGAATGTGAAATACAAATTTGTGGGTGTCTGGACATATTTTTGCATGTAATAGCACTCACTAGAGAGACGTCTATTTATGCATACCTCGCACCAGGGTAGGGTGACTTGCTTCAAAGGGATCGGAGCTCCAGAGGCCAAGTATTCATGAAATAGGGGGAAATGTTCCTTGACATGGCCTTCTGATCTGCATCTGACACACCAAATGTATTCTCTTTTATATTTTCCCTTGTCTTTCTTCATATCTTCGACCTGTAGAGACAAACTAGTTAGTTGACTCAAGATTTGACTCATAGCTGAGTTGGATTCTCCCATAGGGGATGATTCTAACTTCATGGAAATTTCTAGTGCCTTAGCTTGCAAATAAATATTATGTTGCATCAGAGGAACTCTGATGTGTGGTAAGAGGGCAACAATGAACCATTCTTCATTCTGCTCATCGGGGATATGAAAAGTCAATCGGCCTATTAAGGTCTTGAATCTCTGATCGAATTCCCAAACATGTTCAGCTACCTTATTCTTGATCTCTTTCATCTTTGTAATAGATTGTGACTCTGACTTGGGTTTCTTGAACTCTGCAATCAACACACTATTGATCTCATTCAGCGGCTTAGGATGTGCAAGTCCTTGGACAAGCTTCATGTATCAGCTCAGTGCGCGATCCCTTAGGGTAGTACTAAAATGAGTTCTTTTAACATCTTCATTGGTGACATTCTTAATATTCCATATGGATTCACATAGGAACCAATGATGATCAGGGTCCTCAAACCCATCTCCCCTAAAAATAGAGAGCCTCATCTCATCTACCATAGATATTCTTGGGGTTCCTAACTGATTATGTGGTGGAATACTAGTGACAATTCTCTGAGCTCTCTGGTGTATTGGATTACTCTAATTTATTAATGCTACTGAATCAACAGGAGGGATAATAGTACTTACTTCAGTAGTCTACACAGTTCCTAAAGTTTTTGGCTCTTCCCGACAAGGTTCTTCAACTTTCCCTTCCTCTATCCCAGTGGGTTCTGAATGCCATTTGTCCGTCATATTTTCCTCTTCTCCACTGTAGAAAACCTCATCCCAGTAGTTTTTCTTAAACAAGTTTACAAGATGAAATTCTATGAACGCTCTCCCACTGTGCGTATTTCCAGCCTCTGTGTCGCTATTACTGTCTGAATTCTTGAACATTATCTTTTCCATATCCGACCAATCTACTGTATCTTCAAGATGTTCTTCTCATGCAATAACATCTTGATCCTCAACTTAAAAAAATGTACAAATTTTCCTCTGGGTCCCTTGAAGAAATATCTCTCGGCTTGGCTATATGACTCTACTCTGTCAACAACAAACTCCGTGATGTACCCTCCAATGGTGCTATAAATCTAGTGATCTACTGCTCTTGACACATCATTATCAACTCTCTTGACCTTCTTGATCAACACTGATGTCCAAACCAAAAGAGGTCTAGATATGATCTCAAACTGGGTATTTTATAACCTAGCTAACCACTCATATAGCTCCTGATGGATTGCTCCAAAGAAAATCTCATGTATATCAGTAAATATATATATCTCCAACCCATCCTCTATACTAAGATTAGGGTTCTTGTTCTAGGCTTCAACGAAGTCCTTTTCTTGATTTTCTACCCACTTTTGAATTTCTGTCTTTGATGGGAACCACCTTGAAATTCCCTCAATAAGATTCATGTCTCGGTAATGGAACCATTTGTTGGCATAGGGGAAGACCTAAGGTTCAGCTCCAAGAGCGCACCAACAAGCCCTAACTACTAGCTCTTTCGGCAACACCTGTGAAGTAGATGCAGTCTTACCCAAAGTAGCTATGGAGGGGTTGCAGGATAGAGATGTCTACAACAAAGTGGAATATGAAGTGGATCTAATACTAGAACAATACAACATGCATATATCACTTATCATCTTAGATCTACTCCACACAACTATCTATCAAATCTAACACAGTAATGCAATAGAAGTATATGAATGACTAAGAACAGAACACCAATCACATATATCACACAAGATATACATGGTTCACTCTCTCTCTAGGGATACGTCCACAGAACTATGCTTTATAATATATTAAGATTCAACATACATTTCTTATCTATGCTCTCACCTAGAATATCTTCTCTCTTTTCCTCTTTGTCTCTCCCCTCCCTACGCACCCAGCTGCAGGTTTGATATTCAAACCCAACTAAAGATATTACAATATAGAAGGCTCTCGTACTCAACACTTCTTTCTCACACAATATCACTCACTCAATCACACAATGACAAAGACAACAACAACAACCATAAAACCAACACCAACCCAACCCAGGTCCTCTAGACCTCTATTTATACATTACAATCACTCACTGACATCCTTAGGCTGAAACCTAGGTGTCAAAAACCCTAGATACCAAAACCCTAGGTGTCTAAAACCCTAGGTCAACTTGACCCATGTTTTCAGGGCTTCACCAACTTGTCTTTCCTTCCTTCTCGCGTGGTGCTCCAAAGCATCCAACGATGGATTTTTCCACTTGCTGAGTTGTCCATGATCCTTCTTCCTTGCTAATCTGTCATCCTCGATCTCCTCATCCAATGACTTGCTTCCTCTTACTTCACTCTGTCTTTTCTTCTCTTTTTCTCACTTCGACCCAACAACAGTCACTATGTCTTCCACGTAGTTCACATTTTTCCTTTTCTTCCTTTCTCTTCTCTAACTTTCATAACTAAGGTCCAATAGGAAATGCAAGATTGAACCTCCTGTTTCACTTTGACTTCATACTGCATAGAGAAGTTTGTTCTTTCTGCATTGTCCCTCCCTCCCTTCCTTCCTTCCTAGTGAAAACTTTATTTTATGTGTCTGGTACCCAGTTTCAACTGCACCTGGTACATATACCCTTCTTCTTCTTCTTTTACTGAGATTTGTGGGGAATATGGTTGTCATAATATAGTTTCAATCAGCTCCCATTTACCAAACCTTCCTTCCTTTCTCCATTCAAGGTCTTCAATTGTGCAACTCTTCCTTTTGTAATATAGGAAACCTCACATGGCCCCAGTCAATGTGTCCTGAACTTCCTTGGATTCTTCATGAACTTGTTGTCATATATCAATACCATATCTCCTTGCTTGATTGTTTTCTTCTTTATGTGTCTATCATGGTAAGTCGTTTCCCGTTCCTTCTGAACCTGCTGATGGAATCCTGTAATAAACATGTCTTCCTCTAGTTCTACCAATTGTGCAAACCTATTTTGCACAACAACAGTGTCATCCATATCTGTGGATACTGCAATTCTCAAGCTAGGAACGAAGTATTCCATAGGTACTATTGCTTCCAGGCCATAAACCAACTTAAAGGGAGTTTGCATTGTCAACTTCTTTCAAGTGGTTCTATAGGTCCATAACACTGCTGGTACTCTCAAATCCCAGTCATCCCTATTTACACTGCAAATGTTCATCAGCCCTGTCTCTAAGATCTTATTGAAAGCTTCGACTATACCATTCACTTGTGGATGGTATGGTGTGCACTTCTGATGGTGAACCTCAAATTCCTGAATCAAGGCTTCAATAGTTTTATTAATGAAATGATTACCTTGATCACTCATGAGGATCTTTGGGCATCCAAACCTTGTTATGATGTTCTCAAATATGAACTCCGTAGTTGTAGCTGCACTACAGTCCCTAACTCCTTTGGCTTAGACCCATCTGGTCAAATACTCTGTCACAGTGATGATGTATCTCACTCCTATGCACTTTCCTGGTTGGTTAATAGGTCCCACAAAATAAATTTCCCCTTTCTCAAATGCATGTAAAGTCATCTGAGGTGCTAAAAGAATCTCGTCTCTTCTAGAAGTTTTTCCAACTCTTTGGCATACATCGGAGGCTCTATAATATTCCTTAGCAGATCTGTTCAATGTGGGCCACCAGAGGCCACCTCTAAGAACCTTCTGCATTGTTTCTTTCCCTACTTAGTGTCCTCCTGCAATGCCTTCATGTGCTTATGCCAGTATCAGTGGTATTTTTTCTCCCATAACACATCTCCGCAAGATATCATCAGGTCCCGTCTTATATAGTTGTCCAACTATAAGTGAAAAATATGTAGCATGAACTACCAGTTGTTTCTTCTGAATGATTGTGTATTCGCGAGGTGCCATTCCTATTGATAAGAATTGGAATATATCGATGAAGTGATCATCAACCTTTCTAATGGCCAACAATTTTGCATCGAGTAGTGTATCCTCTATACTAGTAGGTTCCTCTCCATGTTCCTGTTAAATTTGGTAGTATCAAGAGACATTCTACAATGAGAGGCCATATGGGCCACCCTGAGGCTAGCCTGTGAGATTTGGAGAATCAACCAGTCTTGTGAGGTATTGAAAAAAGCCAGGGGGAATGGACAACCTCTGTGAATCAAACCAAAAGTTAGGATGAACAAGATGCTATGTGAGTCTAATTCAAAATTCAGGGGGAACGTACAACCTCTGTGAGCATAGACAGTCTAGTGAAAAATTCAAGGGGAATGTACAACCTCTGTGAGCACAAAAAAACTAGTGCAAAAGTCAGGGGGAACATACAACCTCTGTGAGCCTAATCAAACCTTGTGAGCCATCAGAAAAATTCAAGGTATCTAGAAAAAGTTAGGTTGAATGTAAAATACCTATGAGCTAGAAACAAACAATATTCCTAATATTGCAAATGATGCAATTGTATTGATCTAGTGCGTTGGCACGTGTAAACATTATCCACCATGAAGATAATTTCGAATTGCCTTCTCAAGAGTTGTAACTAAAGTCTTGAGTCTAGTTCTATGTTAGAACTAAAGTGTAATGTTGAGTTGTAACTAAAGTCTTGAGTCTAGTTTTATGTTAGAACTAAAGTGTAATGTTGAGTTGCAACTAAAGTCTTGACTCTAGTTCTATTTTAGTAATGTTGAGTTGCAACTAAAGTCTTGAGTCTACAACTAAAGTGTAATGTTGAGTTGCAACTAAAGTCTTGAGTCTAGTTCTATCTTATAAATAAAGTGTAATGTTGAGTTGCAACTAGAGTCTTAAGTATAGTTCTAAGTTTGAACTAGAGCATGTTAGTCTCAAGTCTAGTTCTAAGTTCGAACTAAAGTGTAATGCTGTGTTGTAACCAATCTCAAGTCTAGTTCTAAGTTTGAACTAAAGCATGAAGCTAAGTTATGACTAATGCATGCAATCAGGTTACTATTTTGAGCTTCTCCTCTTCCCCTCTTCAGCCTATATACGAAGAGGTCAAACCCTCTCCTCAACACAGTTTTGCAATACAGTTTTTCAACACAATTTTGAAACAGAGTTTTCATATGCAGGTTGAGGGTGAAGTAATAGAGGAGCACATTAGTGATAAAGAGGCATCATATCAAAGGTGTATTTCAGCAAGGACTTGTAAGTCTTTGTCAGGTCAGAGTCATCTTGGCAAGATCTTTGAGAGAAGTACATTCATGGTGGATATTTGTAAGAGATATTATATTATTAATGAAATAAAGGAATATTGTTTGTTGGGGTTTTTCTCCCTGTACAGGGTTTCCCTACGGTATATGTGTTGTTGATATGCATGTTTACTTATCTACATAATTATTTCTATTCGATTATGATTTGAAATTGCTGAAGTGTATTAAGATGGAATCAAAGTATTGAAGAAAATAAAAGAATTAATTCACATAAGAAATCAAGCTCATAATTTAACATGGTATCAGTGCAGCATCAAGTACACACAGATCCCAGTGATATTGATTAAGTTTCCAATGTGAGGACCATGGCATCCTCCATTTAAGTCAGGGCCAAAGATAGTCTCGAAGGAGCTACCAAATTTAATGTGTGGAAGCTCCAAATAACAAATATCTTGCAAGAGCATGATCTTGAGAAGTATGTGACCACAGTGGTGGAGGAACCAACAAATAATGTAGGAAGAATGACTTTCAAGAAGAGTCAAGAAAAGGCCAAGTGAATTATCTTTGACTCAGTCAAAGATAATATAATTCCTGCAATGACTTCGTTGATGATTGACAAGGACTGTATGGATACCTTGGTGAATATGTGTGAGAAACAAGCTCCAAGTCGGAAGAGGACACTTAAGCACAAGCTTAAGTATTTGAAGATGGAGAAAGTTGAATCAATGGCATATTTTTGTTCCAGGATAGCTTAGATCAAAGATCAACTTTTGGTCACAGGGGTGATAGTGGATGATAATGATTTAGTGCAGGCCATTTTTGACGGTCTTCCTTCTTCATGGGAGACCTTCTTATTTAGTGTAAATGGGAGAGATATTCAGCCCACATTTGAGAGGTTATGGCATGATTGCCTCCTCTAGAAGGAGAGTCCCATAGCTACCAGGAGCGAGCCAACGAAAGAAGACCAGTCAGCTATAGCATCAAGACTCAAGGGAAAGAAGAAAGGCATATTCGAGAAAGGCTCTTAATGGAAGGCAAACGTCAAAGGTACATTCAAAGGAAAGAATATTGATACATCTAAGATTAAATTATTTAGTTGTAATAAGTTGGGTCATTTTTCTAAAGATTGTTGGTTTAGAAAGAAATATCCCAGGAAAGGGAAACATCATGCCTCAACTGCTGAGGATGATGAATCCAAAAGAAATCAGAAAAGTCCTTCTAATGAGAAAGAAAATAGGAAAGAATATTATTTGGTTTATTCTTTATCCAGTTTAGTTTCCACAGGGCTGAAAAGTTTGTTAGTAGACAGTGGTGCATCAAAGCACATGACAGGGTACAAGGAGATCCTCTCAAATTTTGAGACAAAATCTTTTGCAGAGCAAGTCGAGCTTGGGGATGAAAAATGTTACAAGATAGATGGAGTAGGCTCTATCTCTTTCAAATTGGAATCTAGGGCTAGACATCATGTTGATGAAGTATTATATGTTCCAGGGCTCAAGAAGAATCTACTATCAGTTGCAACCCTTGATGACAAGGAATATTGGGAGATATTCAAGGACAAGAATGAACTACAATTGGCTAAAGGTAGCCACTTAAGTACAACAGAACCCATTGGAACTCACAGTGGAGGACTGTATGTCGTGTCAGGACAGTCAGTTCAGGAATTGCCTCATGATGTGACTATCTCTAGCGAGTTGTGGAACAAAATACTTGGACATCTTCATTACAAATCTCTTCTAGATCTACAAAACATTGTATGTGGCATGCCCTCTATTTCTCTTAGTAAAAATGAAACTTGTAAGGGATGCATGCTAGGTAAAAATATAAAGAAAGAATTTCCTAGTGGTGACAACATAGCTCAAGGCATCTTAGATCTGGTTCATTTTGATGTATGTGGTCCCATGTCATCTCCCTCACTCAGTGGTTGTTTGTATTATGTCATTTTTATTGATGATTACTCAAGAAAATGTTGGATATATTTTCTTAAAGCTAAAAGTGACACATTTGATAAATTGAAAGAGTATAAAGCCTTTATTGAAAAGCATATAGGGAAACACATCAGAATCCTTAGAACAGACAATGGAGGAGAGTTTGAATCTCTTCATTTTGAGCATTTCTGCAAGTCAGCAGGAGTCAAGAGACAGTTGAACGTGCCATATAACCCTCAACAAAATGGTGTTGCTGAGAGTAAAAACAAGACTATTTGTGAGGAAGCGAAAGCAATGATGTTTGACTAGGATCTGCCAAATTCTTTATGGGCAGAAGCTACCTCCACTACCGTGCATATTCATAACAGGTGTCCACATGCTATTTTGAAGGACAAGACTCCTGAAGAAGTCTTCTTAGGGATCAAACCTGAAGTAGGGAGTCTAAGGATATTTGGATGTCCTGTGTATATTCTTGACCCTAAGGAAAAGAGGACAAATATGAAACCCTCAGGAAAGAAAGGGGTTTTTGTGGGGTACAGTGAGAAATCCAAAGATTATAGGATTTATGTACCAAGTTAGAGGAAAACAGAGGTAAGCATATATGTGACTTTTGTTAGAAAAATAGGACCGCGGAGCAATAAAATAAAACAAATGCAGAAACAAAACACAGAAGACACACAATACAAGAGAGACACATATTTACGTGGCTCACCCAGTGTGAGTTACGTCCACCAGAGAAATTGCCAGGTCCTTCCTTTGTTATTATCCAGCAAATGAAGGGATACAACCTACAACAAAACCCGTTGTAACTTCCTCTTCTTTATCTCACAGTCTCCTCTCTCAGAATACAATATTCACCATCACCATAGCCGCAATACATTTCCCTCATAAAAGAGGGTTGCCTTCTAGGGAAAAAAACCCTAACATAATCTCTACCGTTAGATATGCGACCTTATAATGAATGGTCCAGATTTACAATGAAATTACAATATACTTTTACAAGGCAA
>ML839348.1:78564-99756 GCA_009831015.1 Picea engelmannii | reverse complement strand
AGCTATCCTGGAACAAAAATATGCCATTGATTCAACTTTCTCCATCTTCAAATACTTAAGCTTGTGCTTAAGTGTCCTCTTCCGACTTGGAGCTTGTTTCTCACACATATTCACCAAGGTATCCATACAGTCCTTGTCAATCATCAACGAAGTCATTGCAGGAATTATATTATCTTTGACTGAGTCAAAGATAATTCACTTGGCCTTTTCTTGACTCTTCTTGAAAGTCATTCTTCCTACATTATTTGTTGGTTCCTCCACCACTGTGGTCACATACTTCTCAAGATCATGCTCTTGCAAGATATTTGTTATTTGGAGCTTCCACACATTAAATTTGGTAGCTCCTTCGAGACTATCTTTGGCCCTGACTTAAATGGAGGATGCCATGGTCCTCACATTGGAAACTTAATCAATATCACTGGGATCTGTGTGTACTTGATGCTGCACTGATACCATGTTAAATTATGAGCTTGATTTCTTATGTGAATTAATTCTTTTATTTTCTTCAATACTTTGATTCCATCTTAATACACTTCAGCAATTTCAAATCATAATCGAATAGAAATAATTATGTAGATAAGTAAACATGCATATCAACAACACATATACCGTAGGGAAACCCTGTACAGGGAGAAAAACCCCAACAAACAATATTCCTTTATTTCATTAATAATATAATATCTCTTACAAATATCCACCATGAATGTACTTCTCTCAAAGATCTTGCCAAGATGACTCTGACCTGACAAAGACTTACAAGTCCTTGCTGAAATACACCTTTGATATGATGCCTCTTTATCACTAATGTGCTCCTCTATTACTTCACCCTCAACCTGCATATGAAAACTCTGTTTCAAAATTGTGTTGAAAAACTGTATTGCAAAACTGTGTTGAGGAGAGGGTTTGACCTCTTCGTATATAGGCTGAAGAGGGGAAGAGGAGAAGCTCAAAATAGTAACCTGATTGCATGCATTAGTCATAACTTAGCTTCATGCTTTAGTTCAAACTTAGAACTAGACTTGAGATTGGTTACAACACAGCATTACACTTTAGTTCGAACTTAGAACTAGACTTGAGACTAACATGCTCTAGTTCAAACTTAGAACTATACTTAAGACTCTAGTTGCAACTCAACATTACACTTTATTTATAAGATAGAACTAGACTCAAGACTTTAGTTGCAACTCAACATTACACTTTAGTTGTAGACTCAAGACTTTAGTTGCAACTCAACATTACTAAAATAGAACTAGAGTCAAGACTTTAGTTGCAACTCAACATTACACTTTAGTTCTAACATAAAACTAGACTCAAGACTTTAGTTACAACTCAACATTACACTTTAGTTCTAACATAGAACTAGACTCAAGACTTTAGTTACAACTCTTGAGAAGGCAATTCGAAATTATCTTCATGGTGGATAATGTTTACACGTGCCAACGCACTAGATCAATACAATTGCATCATTTGCAATATTAGGAATATTGTTTGTTTCTAGCTCATAGGTATTTTACATTCAACCTAACTTTTTCTAGATACCTTGAATTTTTCTGATGGCTCACAAGGTTTGATTAGGCTCACAGAGGTTGTATGTTCCCCCTGACTTTTGCACTAGTTTTTTTGTGCTCACAGAGGTTGTACATTCCCCTTGAATTTTTCACTAGACTGTCTATGCTCACAGAGGTTGTACGTTCCCCCTGAATTTTGAATTAGACTCACATAGCATCTTGTTCATCCTAACTTTTGGTTTGATTCACAGAGGTTGTCCATTCCCCCTGGCTTTTTTCAATACCTCACAAGACTGGTTGATTCTCCAAATCTCACAGGCTAGCCTCAGGGTGGCCCATATGGCCTCTCATTGTAGAATGTCTCTTGATACTACCAAATTTAACAGGAACATGGAGAGGAACCTACTAGTATAGAGGATACACTACTCGATGCAAAATTGTTGGCCATTAGAAAGGTTGATGATCACTTCATCGATATATTCCAATTCTTATCAATAGGAATGGCACCTCGCGAATACACAATCATTCAGAAGAAACAACTGGTAGTTCATGCTACATATTTTTCACTTATAGTTGGACAACTATATAAGACGGGACCTGATGATATCTTGCGGAGATGTGTTATGGGAGAAAAAATACCACTGATACTGGCATAAGCACATGAAGGCATTGCAGGAGGACACTAAGTAGGGAAAGAAACAATGCAGAAGGTTCTTAGAGGTGGCCTCTGGTGGCCCACATTGAACAGATCTGCTAAGGAATATTATAGAGCCTCCGATGTATGCCAAAGAGTTGGAAAAACTTCTAGAAGAGACGAGATTCTTTTAGCACCTCAGATGACTTTACATGCATTTGAGAAAGGGGAAATTTATTTTGTGGGACCTATTAACCAACCAGGAAAGTGCATAGGAGTGAGATACATCATCACTGTGACAGAGTATTTGACCAGATGGGTCTAAGCCAAAGGAGTTAGGGACTGTAGTGCAGCTACAACTACGGAGTTCATATTTGAGAACATCATAACAAGGTTTGGATGCCCAAAGATCCTCATGAGTGATCAAGGTAATCATTTCATTAATAAAACTATTGAAGCCTTGATTCAGGAATTTGAGGTTCACCATCAGAAGTGCACACCATACCATCCACAAGTGAATGGTATAGTCGAAGCTTTCAATAAGATCTTAGAGACAGGGCTGATGAACATTTGCAGTGTAAATAGGGATGACTGGGATTTGAGAGTACCAGCAGTGTTATGGACCTATAGAACCACTTGAAAGAAGTTGACAATGCAAACTCCCTTTAAGTTGGTTTATGGCCTGGAAGCAATAGTACCTATGGAATACTTCGTTCCTAGCTTGAGAATTGCAGTATCCACAGATATGGATGACACTGTTGTTGTGCAAAATAGGTTTGCACAATTGGTAGAACTAGAGGAAGACATGTTTATTACAGGATTCCATCAGCAGGTTCAGAAGGAACGGGAAACGACTTACCATGATAGACACATAAAGAAGAAAACAATCAAGCAAGGAGATATGGTATTGATATATGACAACAAGTTCATGAAGAATCCAAGGAAGTTCAGGACACATTGACTGGGGCCATGTGAGGTTTCCTATATTACAAAAGGAAGAGTTGCACAATTGAAGACCTTGAATGGAGAAAGGAAGGAAGGTTTGGTAAATGGGAGCTGATTGAAACTATATTATGACAACCATATTCCCCACAAATCTCAGTAAAAGAAGAAGAAGAAGGGTATATGTACCAGGTGCAGTTGAAACTGGGTACCAGACACATAAAATAAAGTTTTCACTAGGAAGGAAGGAAGGGAGGGAGGGACAATGCAGAAAGAACAAACTTCTCTATGCAGTATGAAGTCAAAGTGAAACAGGAGGTTCAATCTTGCATTTCCTATTGGACCTTAGTTATGAAAGTTAGAGAAGAGAAAGGAAGAAAAGGAAAAATGTGAACTACGTGGAAGACATAGTGACTGTTGTTGGGTCGAAGTGAGAAAAAGAGAAGAAAAGACAGAGTGAAGTAAGAGGAAGCAAGTCATTGGATGAGGAGATCGAGGATGACAGATTAGCAAGGAAGAAGGATCATGGACAACTCAGCAAGTGGAAAAATCCATCGTTGGATGCTTTGGAGCACCACGCGAGAAGGAAGGAAAGACAAGTTGGTGAAGCCCTGAAAACATGGGTCAAGTTGACCTAGGGTTTTAGACACCTAGGGTTTTGGTATCTAGGGTTTTTGACACCTAGGTTTCAGCCTAAGGATGTCAGTGAGTGATTGTAATGTATAAATAGAGGTCTAGAGGACCTGGGTTGGGTTGGTGTTGGTTTTATGGTTGTTGTTGTTGTCTTTGTCATTGTGTGATTGAGTGAGTGATATTGTGTGAGAAAGAAGTGTTGAGTACGAGAGCCTTCTATATTGTAATATCTTTAGTTGGGTTTGAATATCAAACCTGCAGCTGGGTGCGTAGGGAGGGGAGAGACAAAGAGGAAAAGAGAGAAGATATTCTAGGTGAGAGCATAGATAAGAAATGTATGTTGAATCTTAATATATTATAAAGCATAGTTCTGTGGACGTATCCCTAGAGAGAGAGTGAACCATGTATATCTTGTGTGATATATGTGATTGGTGTTCTGTTCTTAGTCATTCATATACTTCTATTGCATTACTGTGTTAGATTTGATAGATAGTTGTGTGGAGTAGATCTAAGATGATAAGTGATATATGCATGTTGTATTGTTCTAGTATTAGATCCACTTCATATTCCACTTTGTTGTAGACATCTCTATCCTGCAACCCCTCCATAGCTACTTTGGGTAAGACTGCATCTACTTCACAGGTGTTGCCGAAAGAGCTAGTAGTTAGGGCTTGTTGGTGCGCTCTTGGAGCTGAACCTTAGGTCTTCCCCTATGCCAACAAATGGTTCCATTACCGAGACATGAATCTTATTGAGGGAATTTCAAGGTGGTTCCCATCAAAGACAGAAATTCAAAAGTGGGTAGAAAATCAAGAAAAGGACTTCGTTGAAGCCTAGAACAAGAACCCTAATCTTAGTATAGAGGATGGGTTGGAGATATATATATTTACTGATATACATGAGATTTTCTTTGGAGCAATCCATCAGGAGCTATATGAGTGGTTAGCTAGGTTATAAAATACCCAGTTTGAGATCATATCTAGACCTCTTTTGGTTTGGACATCAGTGTTGATCAAGAAGGTCAAGAGAGTTGATAATGATGTGTCAAGAGCAGTAGATCACTAGATTTATAGCACCATTGGAGGGTACATCACGGAGTTTGTTGTTGACAGAGTAGAGTCATATAGCCAAGCCGAGAGATATTTCTTCAAGGGACCCAGAGGAAAATTTGTACATTTTTTTAAGTTGAGGATCAAGATGTTATTGCATGAGAAGAACATCTTGAAGATACAGTAGATTGGTCGGATATGGAAAAGATAATGTTCAAGAATTCAGACAGTAATAGCGACACAGAGGCTGGAAATACGCACAGTGGGAGAGCGTTCATAGAATTTCATCTTGTAAACTTGTTTAAGAAAAACTACTGGGATGAGGTTTTCTACAGTGGAGAAGAGGAAAATATGACGGACAAATGGCATTCAGAACCCACTGGGATAGAGGAAGGGAAAGTTGAAGAACCTTGTCGGGAAGAGCCAAAAACTTTAGGAACTGTGTAGACTACTGAAGTAAGTACTATTATCCCTCCTGTTGATTCAGTAGCATTAATAAATTAGAGTAATCCAATACACCAGAGAGCTCAGAGAATTGTCACTAGTATTCCACCACATAATCAGTTAGGAACCCCAAGAATATCTATGGTAGATGAGATGAGGCTCTCTATTTTTAGGGGAGATGGGTTTGAGGACCCTGATCATCATTGGTTCCTATGTGAATCCATATGGAATATTAAGAATGTCACCAATGAAGATGTTAAAAGAACTCATTTTAGTACTACCCTAAGGGATCGCGCACTGAGCTGATACATGAAGCTTGTCCAAGGACTTGCACATCCTAAGCCGCTGAATGAGATCAATAGTGTGTTGATTGCAGAGTTCAAGAAACCCAAGTCAGAGTCACAATCTATTACAAAGATGAAAGAGATCAAGAATAAGGTAGCTGAACATGTTTGGGAATTCGATCAGAGATTCAAGACCTTAATAGGCCGATTGACTTTTCATATCCCCGATGAGCAGAATGAAGAATGGTTCATTGTTGCCCTCTTACCACACATCAGAGTTCCTCTGATGCAACATAATATTTATTTGCAAGCTAAGGCACTAGAAATTTCCATGAAGTTAGAATCATCCCCTATGGGAGAATCCAACTCAGCTATGAGTCAAATCTTGAGTCAACTAACTAGTTTGTCTCTACAGGTCGAAGATATGAAGAAAGACAAGGGAAAATATAAAAGAGAATACATTTGGTGTGTCAGATGCAGATCAGAAGGCCATGTCAAGGAACATTTCCCCCTATTTCATGAATACTTGGCCTCTGGAGCTCCGATCCCTTTGAAGCAAGTCACCCTACCCTGGTGCGAGGTATGCATAAATAGACGTCTCTCTAGTGAGTGCTATTACATGCAAAAATATGTCCAGACACCCACAAATTTGTATTTCACATTCTGTAAGTCCATGGTGCATGATGATAGGGATTGTAGGTATTATGACCTCATGCATGAAAGGTCAAGAGACATATACAAAATTCAAGCCGAAGTACAACAAGAAGGAAACACTACATAGTATAACTCCCTTGGGAGAGGAAAATTCAATTGTCGTGGTGGATTTAGAGGATGAGGATGGGGAAGAGGTATGGGTTGAGGCCAAGGAAATTTCATTTATTACAACTATGCACAACTAGGACACTTAGCAAGGGACTGTCAGAACCCTTGCACTGCTTGCAGCTATTGTAGTTCCTTCGAACACATTATAGAGGATTGTCCTGTCCTGCTAGCTAAGCTTCAGGAAGGATGAGGACCTCAACAGAACCCACAAGTGAAACTAATATATGTTGAAACTCATGGAGAAGACCCTAGAGTCATTGTTATCACTAGAGGAGGAATTGTTATAGGATAATACAGACTAACTATTGGCCCTTGACCAAGTTTTGGGATAACCTTGGTCATTTTGACCTATTTTGGGAATTCGACAGCTAGTTGAAGAAGGAGCGCCAAGAAAAGTAGAGATCACGGGATCTTGGTCCACTTTTGGGACCCTTTTAGGGCTTAAGGTTAATGTAATGGGAAAGGGATGTCATCCCATGGTTTACCTGCGCTTAGGCCCACTTTTGCAATGTATAAATAGATACTTAGGAAATGTAAGGATGTTCGATGGCTTAGTGATAGTAGTTAGATTTGTGTGATCGGATGTGGATTGTAAATGCTTTGTGAATGATTGTAAGAGGCTTGCAGAGATAAGTGCCTATTGTAAGAGGTTGTAAAAGGATTTATGTTGAAGTGCAAGGGAGAAGGATCTAGTGAGTTGCGTAGATATTCTTTCCAGTGCGAAGTAAGGCTTTTGAGTGGCTTTGTGCTGTAACTAATTGAAGACACTAATAAAGATGAATACTTGGTGTATGTAGCCCCAGGGTGGGGGTGAACCACGTAAATATGTGTGTAATTCTTTGTGATTCAACTTGATGTGTTTATTTCCTCTTCTTCTAACTACCTTGATATATTTAGATATATATATATATTAATGCTTTATGCTTCCTAGATGTATGACAATAGTGGGATCTGACATGTATGAGAATGCTTAGTGCTGAACTATGAGATATGATCTAGGTTACTATGGTTAAGTGATGAAATATTGTACATCTGAGTATTCACTGCGAAGATCTATGCTGTGTGCGAAGTATAATAAGGGTTAAATATTGATGAATGATCTATGATAAGTGCCCTATAAAGATAGAATCACATATCTGTGTCCCAACTAAGATTGCAAACACCTAAGTCTTGCAACCACCCCTACCTCTACCTCAAGTGAGACTTCATCTGCTTCGTAGGTGTTGCCAAAAGGGCCGGTAGTTAGGTTTTTGTTGGTGCGCTCTTGAGCGTTGAACCCTAGGTCTACCCCTGTGCCAACAAATGGTTTCATTGTCGGGACCTGAAACTGTGATTGTTGGGAACTAGAGAAGAAGAATCTTTGTGCGAAGAAAGAAAGCTTAGATCTAAAGAAAATAGGTCAAATCTAGAAGAAAAGAGGTTGATACTAAGGAAAAGAAGCAAGATCTGAACACTTTGTACTCTAAGAAAGGTAAAAGTGGAATTTTCTAATCAAAAGAGGTCAGATCTGTAAGCTCTTTTCTCTGATAAAGGTAAGAAAGTTCTAGATCTGAAAGCTTTGTGCTCTGTAGAAGTAAGATAAGTGGAAATTTTTGTTTCTAAAATATGGATCTAGGTATTTTTGATAGATTCTTTCCTAGCTTAAAACCTAGGGCATTAATAGATGAAAGAAAGCTTGATAAGTATAATGATAGATATGTTATACCTATGCATAGAAAGAAAGTTTGGACTAACAAATGGATGCAGGATCCTAGAAAGAATTTGTTGCAAATTGGCCCCTATGATCCTGGTGTGAAGTACAGAAGAGGTTGGGGATCGGTTACAAGAAAGAGAGGATTAACCCTTTGTTGCAGTTGCAGAAAACTAGGACATCTAGCTAAGGAATGCCCTGGTGGATGACCTAGTTGTCTTTGTTGCAAAGCTCTAGATCATGAAGTATTGGATTGCCCCAGAATGATTGATAGGCTCAAAGGAATGAATTTTAACCCTAAGGAAGATCCAGAGATAGCATAACCTCAGAAAGAATCAGAGAAAGTATTAATTCAGATGAAAGAAGCCCTGAATGAACACTGACATGTCGGATTATCAGAGATCTTTAAAGAAAAAGAATCCATCGAAGTAAGTATAGGGGACTTCGACATTGATTGTTTTCTAGATGAGGAAACATAGATGAATATCATGAGAGAGAGGACTTGGGAAGCTATAGGGAAGCCTTCCATGATCTCTTCACTACGAGGAATAAGACTCTTCAGAGGAAAATTGGTAAACCTATGTGGAAGGCTCACTCAGATATCTACGAATGTTAATGGAACTTCGAATGAAGAAAATTTTGAGATTATTAAATTTATTGAGGACATGCCCCGTTTACTATGTTACTTGGAAAACATTGGATTGACAGAGATCAAGCTAGACAGAAGGAAGAAGTGGAGGTTTTGGAACAAAAGAAGCAAGAATTAAAATATTTTATGACCAAGAAGATTGCACAGTTGATTGAAGAACAAAAGAACAGATCGAAGTTCCTTGACACTAGAGACACCAATGTCAAAGCTGAAAGAATGTTAGAAGGCTCGCAGAAGACTGAAGCACCTCCCCCATAGAAAGAATAATTATTACCCCAGAGAGAATCTCAACAACGCACAGTGACTATGCTAAAAGAAGATAGGAATTAGAACGGAAAAAGACAGACTGAGTTGAAGATTGTTGGGAAGAAGGCTAGAAAGTTAAGTAAGAAGAGGGAAGATATTGAAAATTTACAAGAGATTCTAGATGGAACATTGCAGAAATAAAACTTGCAGAATGGGAGCTTCACTGGGATATCAGAACAACGACCTATGGAACTTCGTCCTGGAGAAGCAATATAGTCATTGGACTGATATACTCATTCGAATTCTGCCCTGAACGGATAGAAAAGAATTAAAGGATTTCCACCAGACCGTTGGATCTCACCATAATAGGCATATCAATGTTAATGGAAGCTTCATACCTGTTGCAATCAGACTGTTGCCAAATTTCTTATTTATCTTGTCGGGCCATGCGCGAAGAACACTTTTTCCAACTGAGAATTCGAAGCCCGTAGAACTAGTAATTGTATACAGTGGTCATTATGATTTGATCGTTCATCCTAGTGTAGTATCTGAGATCATCATGACCCCCATTATTTTTCCCGAGCGTGTATGTCCGATGAGCTCATCGCAGTTGAAGAATTCGTCACAGAGGTCCTCCTTGATTTAATGACTGATAGATTCATGTCGGAAAGAGGAATGTCCACCAGAGTCCAAGCATCATTGACAAGAGGAGTAGCAGCTTCTCCATCCAATGCTCGAGTCGGATCGTCCCGCCAAGTCAATGAGAATCGAATAAAGCATAAGGATGATCTTGCGAATGTTAAACTGATTCCAAGATTTTTTCCTTCTTACCTACCCCCTTTGCGTGGTGAAATAAACCGTGACAGTGTGCCCCAAGAATTAGAGTATGATATGGTCACTGCGTACCTACCGAAAGGGGTGCGCATAGTTTTTGCCAATCAGGACAAGCTCGCAGCATTGAATTTTAGAGACTTCAACCTCAACGATAGGAAATTCTACAGTATTCTCACCCTGCACAAGTATCTAACTAATATGAAGGGAAATAACTCGAAGATCGTCCCACAGTCTTGGACCCAGAACCTCGCGCAGTCAACATTGTTGAATGTCATGAAGATCCTGCACTTTGGTAGGCACTAGGAGGGGAATGCATGTGTAAAGTTGCTTCTATATTGTTATCATGAAGGCTACTTGTGGTTGAATCGTCATGTCAAAGTGGATCCAACCTTGATCAATCGGATCATGGGACTAAACATGCAAGGCCTTGGCCCATAGGAGTTTTATCCTGGAAAGACCACAAACAGAGTGGTAGTAGGGAAGATCAAAGAAACCTATGGCGATGTCGAGAAGGGCATGTGAGGCTATAAGGTAGCCTCTATTCAGAGTGGTGCAGTGCACCTTTCCTGTCAGTTGATTGCAGTCAAGATAGTTTGCAAGAACCGGCCCACCCAGTGACTGGATTCATAGTTGATCTCACATGGAAGTGCACAGAAGGACTTCAAATTAATTGTGTAAAGTACTTGGTGAATCATCTTGAACTAGATTACAGGGAAGTGCAAGACTAAGGGTATGCATTCCATTTCAATTGCCTTCTCATACTGATCACATTCATAGCATGGGATATGTCGGAGGGTGCCACTTTCCTAGAGACCAAGCCATTTGAACCTTTGGCTGTGAGGTTCAGTACCCTGTGGTACTCGATCGATATGAGAAAGCAATGGAAGTCGAATGTCATCTTCCATGTATACTAAAACCAGTTGAAGACCACCATCCAGTATATACCTCGCATTACTGTGAACATGCTCCATAGATTCATACCCTTAATGAAGTTTAATGCGGATCTCCACTTAATTTATATAATAGCACGAGCTGATGAACACAAGCAACAATTGCAGTCTTATTACAAGTTGACTGAGGAAGACATCGAAGAGATCATCAAGGATTAGTCAACAGAACTTCTCATTCTAGAAAACCTTGCAAAGCTATCCGATATTGATAGCCCAGAGACTGTACTGGATACACCGGGACCAAGAAAAACAAAGAATCCTGAAGAGGTTCATGAAGTAGACAGTGCATTTGTAAGGACTTCCTCTATCACACTAGACGAAGGAGGTGATGACGAAGAGATAGAAGGCATATAAATTGAACAACAAAAAGGTGAAGTAGCATCGCCTAGGGATGAAGAAGAGTCATTGAAGAAAAGGAAGGTCTCACCTCTGAAATATTCCTCCTGAAAGAAACCTATAACCCCTGTAACAAAGATGCGAACTACCCTCACGTTGGATGACTATGATTTCATCGTTGCAATGGTAATTGATGCTTCAAAGGAGATATTAGAGAAGAAGGAGGCGAAGTAGGAGCATATTTATAACCGTATAGAGATTGAACTCCAAGGAGTGAAGCAGGCACTCCAGTCTAGCCGCACAGTCCCCACTACACCTTTGATAGTAGGGACAGTAGAACCAAGAGATGAGCGAGCTCAACTTCACCGGATTGTTGATATGGTTGAAGATTGCCTTCGACAAACCCAAGAAGACATAGCACAAGCCACCCAGGCTTTGACACAGGTACAGAGAGTACTTGTTAAGCAACACAGTGCTGCCAAACGAGAAAAAATTTCTCTTCATGTACAGTGGAACAAAGATAAAGCAGAGCTACAACAAAGCAAGGAACAATTGCTCGTAGAGTAGCTTGAAGTCAAGGAACTAGTCAACAAAGAACTTTTCTCTGTGACTATTATCGAAGTAAAGGCTAAAGAGAGAGTTCCATAGCAGGTCATATAGCTTGAAGAAGTTATACAGAAGCTTCAATAACACATTTCTGATATAGAACTCTGCACTGTGCCTGAGACCCCTCAAGAGATAAGAGACCAGCGAGAAGCAAATGCTCAAAGTCCAGTCGATCGATTGAAATCTCTTACCTTAGAGTGAAAGCAGCTCAGTAACTAGAGAACCCAGACTTATGATATCCTTATAGAGAATCTGGAGTTACAGGCACTGGAGTCATAGCTTCAGGAAGCAAAGAAACATGCAGATACATTACAGGTGTTGTTGAAGGCCCTGTCTATAGTGGATACAATGAAAATATCTCATGAACAATGCATAGCTCAGTAGAAGATACATATGATCCAGAGAAAAGTGATGGAAGTCACTCAACAAATCCAACCGGTGCAAGACAAGGCATGCATGTTATTTTCCGAGATCAAAAAATAGGGAGCAGAGCTTGAGCAAGTCGTCATAACTACAGAATAGAACCTGGAAGGACCAGTAAATGACACAGTGATCCTGGAATTCACCCAGTAGGAGGCCACAACAAAGCATTAAGTCAAAGCATCTTGAGCCAAGCTCAAGGCTTTTGAATCATAATTGCACAGACTAGAGTGACTCGGGATGAGTCACAGGTGAGTTTTGGGGGCCTGTTGGCCCTTGACCAAGTTTTGGGATAACCTTGGTCATTTTGACCTATTTTGGGACTTCGATAGCTAGTCAAAGAAGGAGCGCCAAGTGAAGCAAAGATCATGGGATCCCGGTCCACGTTTGAATCCCTTTTAGGGTTTTGGGTTAATGTAATGGGAAAGGGATGTCGACCCATGGGTTTACCCACACTTAGGCCCACTTTTGTAATGTATAAATAGATACTTAGGCAATGTAAGGATGGTCGATGGCTTAGTGATAGTAGTTAGATCTATGTGATCGGATATGGATTGTAAATGCTCTGTGCATGATTGTAAGAGGCTTGCAGAATTAAGTGCCTGTTGTAAGAGTTTGTAAAAGTCTTTGTGCTAAAGTGCAAGGGAGAAGGATCTAGTGAGTTGCATAGATATTTTCTCCTATGCAAAGTAAGGGTTTTGAGTGTCTTTGTGTTGTAACCGATTGAAGACACTAATAAAGATGAGGAGTTGGTGGATGTAGCCCCAGGGTGGGGGTGAACCACATAAATCTATGTGTAATGCTTTGTGCTTCGGCTTGATGTGTTTACTTCCTCTTCTGCTAAGTGCCTTGATATATTTATATATATCTATTAATGCTTTGTGCTTCCTAGATGTATGTCAATAGTGGGATCTGACATGTATGAGAATGCTTAGTGCTAAACTATGAGATCTGATCTGGGTTACTATGGTTAAGTGATGAAATACTATACATCTGAGTATTCACCGCGAAGCTTTGTGCTGTGTGTGAAGTATAATAAGGGTTAAATATTGATGATTGATCTATGCTAAGTGCCCTGTAAATATAGAATCACAAATCTGTGTCCCAGCTAAGGTTACAGACACCTGAGTCTTGCAACCACCGCTGCCTCTACCTCGGGTGAGACTTCATCTACTTCGTAGGTGTTGCCGAAAGGGCCGATATTTAGGGTTTTGTTGGTGATCTCTTGAGTTTTGAACCCTGGGTCTGCCCCTGTGCCAACACTAACCCAAGGAAATACTACAGAAGACTCAGGAGTTAGGAAATCTATAGAGAAGACCCAAAATTTTGATGCAAAGAAATAAAGATAAATATTTAAGGAGGAAAGAAAAGAGTTCAAAGTAGACCAAGGATATTCATCAAAGACACGAACAAAAGTAAGAGAATATGGAATGCCTCTAGAATTTGATCAGTCTACTTCACCAAAAGAAGGAAAAGAGGTAAGCAAGCTCATGGAATTTTTATATACTTGTATTAAGTTTATTCAGGATGAGAGTGTTGTACAAGAGCTACAAAATTTAATCAGACAGTATGAGATAGGAAGGATAGATCCTTTACTGAATAAATAAGTACATCAATTATCCAAGAAGAGAAGGACAAATAAGGAACTACACTTGAATGCTCAGATAGGAGAATATGATATAGACTATGTCATCCTCGACTTAGGGTCGGAGGTTAATGTCATGACGAAGAAAACCTGGGAACTGATGGGAAAACCAAAGTTGATCTATTCCCCTATCAGGCTTAGAATGGATAATCAACAGGTAGTAAGCCCCTTTGGCAGATTGGAACATGTCCCTGTGGACATTGATGGAGTAAGAACGTTTGCAAATTTTTAGGTAATTGAGATAGTTGATGACAAATTCCCTTACCCTGTGCTATTAGGAATTGATTAGGCTTTCAATAATTCCAATGTGGTTGATTTAAAGAAAAGACGTATGACATTTGAAAGAGATGGCCTTAGGGTCATTGCACCTTTAGATCCAGATGAAGTTCATTGATACATGGAACCTATCAAAGAATAAGACCATGCATATGAACTGGAAAACATATACAAATTAACATCCAAACACCACAATTACATTAATCCTATGACCTATGGAAACCTAAGATGGCGAAGTGACAATGCATGTTCATCCTATTTAGAAGAAGCACTGGAGAACTAGAAAAACAAAATGTATGAAGTATCTACAAGGAGATGTGATATATTAACCAGAGATGTTTGTTGGATCAACATACAGTAAGTAACTTTCCCACCTTTGATGGTATGAATCCTTTAGAAACCTTCATGTCGGAATTCGAAGAAAGTGTACCAACACAACAGAGATTGTTGACAATAGATGAGACCTTGAAAGAAACACTAGTAAGATGGTGGGGGACACAGAAAAACAACATTACAAAATGGGTGAAATGTCATACCCTGATGGGGACCATGTGTCAAGTTTCGAGGAAGCATAGAGAACCATTCCTCAAGAGTAGTGGGTGCACAAATTCATAAACACATTGGACACTATCCCTATCAACTGGTACCTTCAAGCGGAGTTGGGCCTCATCACTATAGATTGGGAAGGTATGAATCATAAATTTGTAACCACCTTCTTATTTGACATTCAATATCCTTCAGTAGATCAAGCATTGCATATCCTAAGATAGAAATTATTTGAGGAGGACTCTAGCCTCCCTTTAGAACAAGAAGAGGACAAATGGACTGTGCCTCTCTAGAAACTACAAGGCTATTACAACATCAACGTTGATGAATACGATGATCCAAGGAAGGTGAAAATCGTAGAAACAGAAGGCTAGAGAGATGTGGAAGGACCAGGAGTTGAGCTACCATTCATTGGACAGCCAATCAAGATTAAGAAGTTCAACATTGGAACAGAGTAGACACTGAATCTTGAAAATGTTGGAGAATATTGGTATGTTGCTACTATTGACAAGATAACAGAGTTACTGCATGAATATCAGGACTTGTTTCTGACCAAGTTCATTGATATGAAGGGAATTAAAGGGCCTATGGGAGAGATGAGGATCCCTCTGAAACCATATGCAAGACCATTCAAGCAGAGACCATATAGATTGAACCCTAAATATAAGGAGAAAGTGAATATTCAACTCGACAGAATGCTGGAAGCAGGGATTATAGAAATTGTCGAAGAATTAGAGTGGATTAGCCCTATGGTGGCACAAGACAAGAAGACAGGAGAGATCAAGATCTGTGTAGATCTAAGGAAGTTGAATTATGACTGTTTTCATGACCCCTTCCCTACACTATTCACTACAAAGTGTTAGATAATGTGGGAGGCCAGGAGGTATATTCTTTTACAGATGGATTTTCAGGATACCATCAGATCCGGATTGCCAAGGAAGATCACCATAAGACCACATTTGCAACAGAATGGGGATCCTACCAGTATAAAGTGATGCCATTTGGATTGAAGAATGCCCCAACCATCTTTTCCAGGGAGGTGGTCAAAGCATTCAAGGAGTTTCTGCATAAATTTATAGAATCATATTTTGATGATTCGATTGTTTTTAGGTTATTGAAAAATCATATTGAATGTCTAAGGCTAATGTTGGACAGATGCAGGTAGTGTCAAATTGCCTTGAATCTGAAGACGTGCATATTTTCTCACCATTTGGATTTCTATTAGGTCATATTGTATGAAATAAGGGATTGTTGGTCGATCCATCTAAAATTTCCATTATAGTTGATCTACCCCCTCCTACTTCAGTCAAATAGTTGTGCATTGCACTAGGACATACTAGATATTATAGGAATTTCATTAAAGGATATGCCCAGATTACAGCACCCATGGAGAAGCTTTTGAAGAAAGACTATCAATTTCACTGGACAAGGGAGTGCCAGTAGAGCTTCGACACACTGAAATAGAAAATGGTTACTGCGCCTATTCTGGTTTTCCCCGATTGGAGTAAGGAGTTTCATGTGCATGTCGATGCGTCTTCTATTTCTCTAGGAGAAATGTTAGCACACCCTAGGGAAGGATATATTGACCATCCATTATCTCTTGCTAGAAGGAAATTATCCACAACTGATATTATTTACACCACCACTGAAAGAGAAGGATTAGCCACGGTGTATGCGCTGCAAAAATTTCTCCACTACTTGTTGGGAAGACACTTTAAAATGTTTAGTGATCACTCTGCGCTGAAATACGTAGTCAACAAGCTAGTGTTGGGGGGGGAAATATGCAAATGGCTTCTTCTATTTTAGTAATATGAGTTTGAGATCGTAGTTAATCCAGGAAGAATGAACAAAGGTCCTAACCACTTGTCAAGGTTGGAACATGGTGAACATCCGACTAGTATTACCACTTCACAGATATAGTTTGGCTCCTATCAACAAGAATGGAACCTAGTGAGTATACAATTCCCCAGAAGAAACAACTAGTAGTACGCGTTGTAGATTTTTCACTTATAGCTGGACAACTATACAAAATGGGACATGATGAGATATTGAGAAGGTGTGTTATGGAGGAGGAGTGACCATTGATCCTCGCAGAAGCCCGTGAAGGCATTACAGGAGGACACTACGTAGGGAAAGACATTGCGCAGAAGGTTCTTAGAGCTAGCCTTTGGTGGCCTACCTTACACACAGATGCTAAAGACTATTACAGAGCTTGCAATGTATGCCAAAGAGTTGGGAAACTCTCCAAAAGAGATGAAATTCCCTTATCACCACAACTAACCCTACAAGAATTTGATAAATGGTCCATTGACTTTGTGGGACCTATAAACCCACTAGGCAAGCAGACAGGAGCAAGGTACATCATTACTGTGACAGAATATTTGACCAGATGGGCCGAGGCAAGAGAAATTAAGGATTGTAGTGAAACTATAGTTGCGCACTACATATTTGATGACATCATAACCAGGTTTGGATGCCCAAAGATCCTTATGAGTGATCAAGGTACACATTTCATAAATAAAACAGTTGAATCCCTGATTGAGGAATTTTCAGTCCACCATCAGAAGAGTATGCCTTACCATCCATAAGCAAATGGGACAGTGGAAGCATTCAACAAGATCTTGGAGACAACGCTGACGAAGATTTGCAGTGTGAATAGGGATGACTGGGATTTAATAGTACCAATGGTACCGTGGGCCTATAGAACCACTTGCAAGAACCTAACAATGCATACCCCTTTTAAGTTGGTATATGGTCTCGAAGCCATTGTCCTAATGGAATATTTGGTACCAAGATTAAGAATTGTTGCCTTTACAAAAATGGATGACACTGGCGTTGTTTGAGAGAGGCTTGCATAGTTGGTCGAACTAGAAGAAGACAGATTTATTGCAAGATTCCATCAGTAGGTACAGAAAGAAAGAGAGAAGGCCTACCATGACAGACACATTAAGAAGAAGGAATTTAAGCAAGGTCATATAGTATTGATATATGACAGTAAATTCATGAAGCATCTAAGAAAGTTTAGAACGCATTGGCTCGAGCCATATGAGGTTGCCTATGTTACAGAAGGAGGAGATGCACAGTTCAAGACTTTGAATAGAGAATGGAAGGAAGGTTTGGTGAACAGGAGCCAACTGAAGTTGTATTATGACAACCAGATGTCTCACATCTCTCAGTAAATGCATGAGGAAAAGGTTCTAAGTACCAGGTGCAGTTGAAACTGGGTACTAGATAGTGAAAAGACAGTTTTCAGAGGGAAGGAGAGGAGGCACAGAGAAGAAAGAAAAGGCTGCACTACACAGTCTAAAGTCAAATTAAAATAGAAATATCAGATCTAAAGTGCCTTGGGACGAGTCACAGGTGAGTGTTGGGGGCCTGTTGGCCCTTGGTTATTAAAGTTAGCGAATATCAAGGAAGAAAAGGAAAAATGTGAACTGCGTGGAAGACATAGTGATTGTTACTGGGTCGAAGTGAGCAAAAGAGAAGAAAATATGAAGCGAAGTAAGAGGAAGCAAGTCGTTGGATGAGGAGATCGAGGATGACATATCAACAAGGGAGAAGGGTTGTGGACAACTCATCAAGTGGAAAAAGCCATCGTTGGATGCTTTGGAGCACCGCGCGAGAAGGAAGGAAAGAGAGGCTAGAGAAGCCCTAAAAAAGTGGGTCAAGTTGACCTATTAGACACCTAGGGTTTTGGTATCTAGGGTTTTTGACACCTAGGCTTCAGCCTAAGGATGTCGGTGAGTGATTGTAATGTATAAATAGAGGTCTACAGGACCTAGATTGGGTTGGTGTTGGTGTTATGATTGTTGTTGTTGTCTTTGGCATTGTGCGATCGAGTGAGTGATATTGTGTGAGAAAGAAGTGTTGAGTATGAGAGCCTTCTGTATTGTAAGATCTTCAGCTGGGTGCAGAGATAAACCCTACAACTGGGTGCATAGGGAGGGGAGAGACAAAGAGGAAAAGAGAGAAGATCTACTAGCTAAGAGCGTAGACAAGAACTGTATGCTTCATCTTAATATATTATAAAGAAAAGTTCTATGGATGTAGCCCTAGAGAGAGGGCGAACCACGTATATCTTGTGTCGTATATGTGATTGGTGTTTTGTTCTTAGTCATTGATATACTGCTATTACATTACTCTGTTAGATCTGATAGATATTTGTGTGGAGTATATCTAAGCTGATAAGTGATATATGCATGTTGTATTGTTCTAGTATTAGATCCACATGATATTCCCCTTGGTTCTATACATCTCTGTCTTGAAACCCCCCCATAGCAGCCTCGGGTGAGACTGCATCTACTTCGCAGGTGTTGCCGAAAGGGCCAGTAGTTAGGGCTTGTTGGTGTTCTCTTAGAGCTAAACCCTAGGTCCGCCCCTGTGCCAACAGTGCCTCAAGACAAGTCACATGTGAGTGTTGGGGGTCTGTTGGGCCTTGGTTATGGATTAAGGAAGAAATCAAAGAAAAAGGAAGAGAAAATATGAAGTACGAACTGCACAAAAGATGAGAATGGGTTGAAGTTTCCAAAGGAGTGGAAAAGAAGGAGAAAAGTAAGGGAAAATGAGTCATTGACTGAGAAGATCAAGAAAGACAGATCATCAAGAAAGAAGGATCATGGACAACTCAAAAAGAAGAGAAAGTCATAAACAAGTTCTTTGGAGCACCTTGCAGGAAAGAAGGAAAGGTAGGTTGACGAAGCCCTGAAAACGTGGGTCAAGTGGACCTAGGGTTTTAGACATATAGGGTTTTGAAAATTAGGGTTTCGACACTTAGACTTCAATCTAAGGTTGTCTGAGAGTGATTGTAATGTACAAATAAGGACCTATATGAGGGAAGAGGGGTTTGTCTTCATTGTTCATTGTTGTTGATCGTTGGTCATTATGGTAAGGAGAGTGAGTATTGTTGATTGTTGGTGTGTGAGCATGTCTTGGATTGTAATATCTTCAGTTGGGTGTGAAGATCGACCCTATAGCTAGATGCATAGGGGGGGAGAGAAAAAGAAAAGGAGAGGAAGAAATATACAAGCTAAGTGCGTAGATAGAACTGTACATTTTGACATAATATATCAATTAACACAATTTTTTGGATGTAGCCCTAGGGAGAGGGTGAACCACACATATCTTGTTGTTCTCTGTGGTTGATGTTGTGTTATTTTCTTTATGTTATGTTGTTATTTCATTATTGTGTTAGATCTGAGATATAACTGGTGAAGTAGGTTTAATCTTGGTAAAGGATAACTAGATCGTTGTGTGTTTTTCTTTTGGATTCACTTGCATTTCCTTTGGTTGTAGACACTTGTGTCCTACAACCCCCTATTGCTACATCAGGTGAGATTACATCTACTTTGCAGGTGTTGCCAAAAGGGCCAGTAGTTAGGGATTGTTGGTGCGCTGTTAGAGTTGAACCATGGGTTTTCCCATGTGCCAACAAACACCACAAGCATCGAGCACTCATACCAAGTATTCAAAGAAGCACCCACTCATTCAAAATCAAGGGAGAGTCCACATGTGGACTATATGTGCATTAGGAATCACGTATTCAAATTACTCATCAAAGTCCATAAGCTAAGACAAAACAAATTCACAACATAGAATCCAGTGCCTGGGTTGGGACCAAGCACCAAATCGAGGAAAGATCCCACAAGTGGCACCATGCATGCTCTACGCACCAATACCAAGCACCCAAGCCATGAGGGCACTGCATGTCCACAAATCAATCAAAAGTGCTCAAAGACCAAGCACTAGGTGCCAAGGAGAAATCCCATAGCCGAGTAAGAGAGCCCAAAGACCAATAACCCAAGCCACGAGGGCACTGCATGTCCACCAATCAATCAACAGTGCTCAAAGACTAAGCACTAGGCACCAAGGAGAAATCTGATGGCCGATTAAGAGAGCCCAAAGACCAAGCACCCAAGCCACGAGGGGACTACATGTCCACCAAAAAATCAACAGTGATCAAAGACCAAGAACCAGGTGCCAAGGATAAATCCCATGGTCGAGTAAGAGAGGCCAAAAAACCCAAGCACCCAAGCCACAAGGGGAATTCACGTCCACTAGCACAAGTCGCAACCAACATCTAGTTCCAAGCCATGAAGGAGAGAGTCCACGCCTAGATTACACACCATCAAGCAATGATTTTTTATGCACAAGGCTCTAAGGAGGTATCCCACAATGGGAAAGAAACCATACACCAGCACCAGCCCCTCCTAACACCAAACATGAGCCAAGAGGAGGAGAGCTCATGAAGGAATCCCACAAGGGGAGACCACATTGCACTACGAACCAGATTTATCGTCCCTAATTAAAAATTCCATCCCAGTTTCTCAAACCCATGACCACAACCAAGCAAGTCAAGCTAGAGCCCGAGACCAAGTGCCAAGGAGGAGCCCACAAGGGCCTATGCTAAATATAGGGCTTATGACTCGATTATCATAGTCTCTCACTGCACTCAACCAGAATATCGATAGGTTGGCATGGAGGCCATAGTTGTGCCCTTTGGGAGGTCTACCATGGGGCCAAGGCCACACCCTTGAACCCTTGATTGTGCTGAGAGGGAGAGAAAGGCCAGGACAAAGTGAAATGAAATGTGAGCATGAGGGGGGGGGGAGGGTTTGAGCAAAGGGTTTTCCTTTATTTTAGGTATGGGGAGGGAGGCATGTGGGCCTCATGCGAGGACCC
>ML839348.1:62532-74289 GCA_009831015.1 Picea engelmannii | reverse complement strand
TATTGGAAGAAAACATTTCACAAAGGGAAATTCTCTGAAGTAAATAAGGTATGGGTAGATCGCTTTGCATGTGATCAAGCACCATCTAGTTTTGATTTCAAGAGTACAAATATAGAGTATCACATCCAATCAAGAGTTACCCTTAGATATTTATATTTAGTCTATCAATTCATCTCAATAGGCCCTCATCTATATTCAAAAATTCAAGTATGCTATAATCGAGAATGCCTTTTGTTGAAAGTGTTGGATTACTAAGAGGGGGGGTGAATCAGTAATAGCATATTTATAATATTTTTTCTCCAAATAATCCAAGTGTTATATCAATGCAGAATTATTATCCAATAATGAGCAATAAGAGATGAACAATCACACACATACACAATACACCATTGTTTTACATGGAAACCCAAATCAGGAGAAAACCACAGAATTCTTTATCTTATATGTCTTAAAGAATTACATTCATTGGAATCACCAAATTCCTTTGTTTACCTACTGCAAATGGAAGGAGGCTCCAACCCCCTAGTTTCTCAGGCTACAACCTGAGGGAAGCTCCAACTCCCCAATTCTCTGGCTACAACCAGAAGGAGCCTACAACCCCCTATGTTCTCCAGCTACAATCGGAAGGTGGCTACAACCACCTGTCCTTGCCCCATCCAACTGCTTTGAAGTAGAAGTAGAATGATGGAACCATTGTCACACTATCACTATGAGATATACCACTGTAAACATGTACCAATAAACCTGAACCATGCATCAACCTGTACCTCAACCTGTAATCAACTTGTACCATAAACAAGTGCATCAACCATGCACCAACTTGTACCAAACAATCTGTAATCAACCTGTACCATAAACAAGTGCAACCAACCATGTACCAAGTATGTACCAATCATGTGTCAAGTACTCATCAACTATGAATCATCAATATGTACCGACATCATAAACTATACACCTCATGTATGTACCAACTCATCAACTACTTATCTCAACCATGTACCCAACTTGTACCTCTATTAGTGTCCTAACCCACACATAGGTAGAATAATATATTCGAATGTAATAAACGTAAATATTAATAAGGCCTTTCAATAAAATAGAATAAGGCGGATGTAAGAAGACCTAATAGAAGCTTCCTCTTCTAGAAGGATCTTCCTCTAGATGCTTCTTTTGATATACATATTTAGTATAAATAGGAGTTGAGGGTATGAGAACCCTAGCTTGGATATTATTGTAATAGAGCTCTGCTCAACTGGAGGTTGCCCCCTCGAAGAGGCCCATGAACATTGTTTTTAGTATTAAAGTTTTATTTTTGTTGTTATTATTATATCATTTCAGTGCTATTATGGTGATTCTTTTGGTTATATTGTTTTTATTATGCCATTTCTAGCATTTTATTTCTGTTCTACATACTTTTTATATCGGGTATATTACAAGTGGTATCAGAGCACTTTCCTCGGCAGAAAGTGTGGGTTAAATTTTTTTTCCAGGGTAGAGACATATTCCGACATCTTTAAACCACAGAGATGTGTTGTTACACGCATAAACCCATGATTGAGGGATTCATACATCCAGGAAATACAAGTGGTTCTTAAACGCACATCTATTGGCCACCCATGTAACCCCTGTTGGTACCCCTTCGAGTGGTAGTGCATCAGACAACACCTATGTATGGATCGACCTAGATTTCCTGAAGCCCTCTTGAGATAAATCGATTGGCCGCCTGACTGCTATAGTTCCACCGAGAACAACACTTAGGAAGATACTCTCTAGTACCTAGGTAGTCAGGTAGTATGGCTAAGGGTACGACCTATCCTCCTTAGTTAGTGCCCTGATATATTGGTCGAGTACTACTGTTGGATCATGCATGTATATCAGAGAGCTATAGCATAGGGCAAACCCTTGTCTTTAGAACCCTTGAATACCTAACCCTTGGGGACATAAACATAAACAAATTAAAACAGAGAATGTCTATTGTCGTGCAACTATGTTTGGGTTGCCAAGTAAATACACATTTCTTTCTGGTCAATCATTTGGGCATTTCCTCTCTGCAGTATTCTTCAAGCCAGAGTATAACTCCACAGGTGTAAAAAAAAAAAAAAAACTCTAGAAAAATTTTCACCATTATTTGAGACCAATTCAATTGGATTCATCTCTTCTCCCTTAGCACATTCATCCATATCATTTTTTGGAAAAACAATTTACCCCGCCCACCCCTTTTCAATTCCCCCATCCTCATGGCCCATACCTATAGCCAAGACTTGGAAGCTTTCTTCAACACCTTGTGATCTGGTCTCATCGAGACCCAACAAGAAGTAAAACAACTCAGTGCCAATGTTGCCACCATCAATACAACCATGCAGGTCTCAATGGAGGAAATCAAACAAGACCTCACCACCCAACTTGAATCTGTCTTTTCAGCAATCTGCACCAAACTACATATCCCTACAAATAACCCTTCCTTTTCCTCACCTCCACATACTGAAGGTGACCATTCCTCTCATTCCCATAACTTTCAGAACCATCACTTTCAACATGACCTATGCCTTTCGCGAGCGGATGTGATCAAATTTGATGGCTTCGACCCCACTGGTTGGGTAACCCAAATGGAACATGATTTCTCTCTATATGTCATTACAAATGACTTGGCCAAACTTAGGTATGGTGTTCTCCATCTAGATCAAGAATGTTGGCAATGGTGGGAATGGAGAAAAACTTCTCGTCAAGGGTATATTTCTTGGACACACTTTGTGGTAGATATTTATGAATGCTTTGAAACTGACACCAACCATTTGGTCTGTTTGAAAAAATTGAAGCAATCAAGAACAGTGGAAGACTTTATAACTACCTTTGAATGCCCGACTTTTCAGACAGAGGGCATGTCTGATGGATTTTTGTGAGAGTGTTTTATCAGTGGCCTCAAGGAGGAGATTAGGGCCCATGTCCTCATGGCTCGGCCTTAGATTTGGGTGGAGGCAACTAAAAAAGATAAAGAATCAAAACAGGTTGTATCTTCTCAAAACCGAAAACCCTCCTTTATCCCTCATCCTAAACCATTAAATCCCACTACTCCCTCTGCTCCACTAAAGATCCAAAAATTGACCAGGGCTCAAATGGTTGAACGCCAACTCAAAGGCCTTTGTTATAATTGTTATGACAAATATTTCTCAAGCCACAAGTGTAAGGAACAAAATCTTTTTATGGCCATCTCTGAGGATATTTCAGAAGAAGATGTTGAAACTCCCCTTGTGTCTGAGTCACTTGAAACCACTGACATAACCCCTCCTTCAGACCCTCCCGAATTAGAACTGGTCGTTTCCCTCAATGCTCTCACTGGATTCTCTGCTTCCCAAACCCTCAAGCTAATCGGGTACATCAAGCATTGGAAGGTCATCATTCTAGTTGATAGTGGCAGCACCCACAATTTTATTCATTGCTGCATTACCCAAGAAAATCATTCCTACATCCATGCCATCAATAATTTCCATATCATGATTGCCAATGGTGGTTCCATGAAATGTGGAGGGAATTGTGAAAATGTGTGTCTCCAAATTGGTGACTACCACCTGAAATCTCATATGTTTTCTATTGACATGGACAGTTGTGACATCGTGTTGGGTGTAGAATGGCTAAGGACTTTGGGTCCCATTCTCATGGATTTTAAGGAATTAACCATGCAATTTCTATAGGAGGGTCACCAATGTAAATTACAAGGCATCACAGCTGGTTCACCTGAGATCATTAGTTCCCATCGCATGGAAAAGCTACTCAAAAAAGGTCATTCTGGTGTTATTGCCCAACTCAATGTCATACAAGCAACAAAGACACCCTCAGTGTCGCAAGACATCCAAGCCATCCTTTCTAAACATCAAGTGGTATTTTCCACTCCCCAAGGACTACCTCCTTCCCATGGTTTTCATGATCATTCCATTCCCCTTGTACCCAGAATCCTTCCTCCCAATATCCGCCCGTATTGTCACCCCTTTTCCCCAAAAAAATAAATTGAGAAAATGGTCTAGGAACTCCTTAATGTAGGTATTATCCACCCTAGTATGAGCCCCTACTCTTCTTTTGTGGTCATGGTCCTGAAGAAATAATTTTCTTAGGGAATGTGTCCTGACTTTCGTGCCCTCAACAAACTTACCATTAAATACAAATTACCCATTCCTGTCATTTATGACCTCCTGAATGAATTGAGTGGCACCCAATTATTTAATAAACTTGATCTTCGTTCGAGCTACCACTAGATATGTATGAAAGAGGTAGACATTCCCAAGACTACCTTTAGAACTCATGAGGGCCATTATGATTTTTCGGTCATGCCCTTTGGCTTGTGTAATGCCCCCTCCACCTTCCAAAGACTCGTGAATCATGTCTTTCGTCCTTTTCTCCGTCATTTTGTCTTAGTTTTCTTTAATGATATCCTTATCTATAGAAAAACTTGGATAGACCATGTTGCTCATGTGGATCGAGTTCTCCATCTACTCTCTCAACACCAACTTTTCCTGAAACAGTCTAAATGTTCTTTTGACGCCTCAGAAGTAGAATACTTGGGTCATATGGTTGGCAAGGATGCTGTCAGGGTGGACCCTAAAAATATTGAATCTATGAAAGACTGGCCTCACCCAAAGAATCTCAAAAGCTTGCGTGGATTTCTAGACTTAATAGGGTATTATCACAAGTTTTTCAAAAATTATGGAAAGATTGCAGCACCTCTCACTTCTCTCTTAAAAAAGAACTCTTTCACTTGGACTCCAGTCGCTGCTCAATCTTTTCAAACATTGAGTATGGTAATGTGCACCACTCCATTCCTTGCCCGTCCAAATTTTCCAAAGACCTTTGCGTTGGAATGTGATTCCTCAGGGAAAGGAATTGGTGCTATCCTTATGCAAGAGGGTTGACCTTTGGCATTTACCAACAAGAAACTATCTGAAAGAAATCTGGGCAAATCGATCTATGAAAAGGAAATTTTGGCTATTCTATATGTCATTGATCTGTGGCACCCTTATCTATTGGGGCAACATTTCCAAATTAAGACAGACCATCAAAGCCTCAAGTATTTTATGGAACAATGCATTTCCTCCACCGAGCAACAAAAATGGACGACTAAGATATTTGTATATGATTATGAGATCATTTAAAAGAAAGGCAAAGACAATGTGGTGGCGGATGCACTTTCCCAAATATATGAAGATGAAGGATCCCTTTTTTCTCTTTCTTTCATTGTATCAGATTAGCTCCAAGCCGCTCACTAGGAATGGCTACAAGATCCAAAAAGTTCACACCTAATCCAACAATTTCATTCCAATGCTCCAGCTTCCCCAGGGTACTCTTGGCTCCATGATGAGCTTCGATACAAATTCTATCTGTATTTAAGTAAACAATCAAAGATTAAATCCACGGTACTTTCTGAGCTTCATGCTACACCCACGGCGGGGCATTCCAGGTTCACCAAAAACTATGATAGAGTCAAACGTTATTTTTTCTGGGACGGTATGAAATAGGACATTCATAATTTTGTAGTTGAATGTGATGTGTGTCAATCCAACAAGGGCGAAACAGTCAAATCTCTGGGAACGCTACAACCGCTTCCAATTCCACCTGCTATTTGGAAGGATATCTCTATGGATTTTATTACCGACTTACCCAAATCGAGAAATAAATCAGTCATCATGGTGGTTGTTGATCGCCTTTCCAAGTATGCTCATTTTTGTGCTCTTCAACACCCGTTTACAACATCCACGGTGGCTCAAATTTTCATGGATCAAGCCTTCAAGATTCATGGCATGCCACACTCTATTGTTTCTGATCACAACCCCACTTTCACTAGCAATTTTTGGCAAGAACTATTCAAGATACAAGGAACCCAATTGCATCTCAGCACAGCTTATCATCCTCAGACTGATGGTCAAACGAAAGTTGTCAACAAGTGTTTGGAAACATATTTTAGGTGTTTTACCTCAGAAAATCAAAATCAGTGGGCTCAATGGTTACCCCTAGCTGAATGGTGGTACAACACTTCATACCATACAACTACATGCATGACTCCTTTTGAAGTAGTATATGGACAGAAGCCACCTTCAGTTATATCATACTTACCTGGTGCCTCGAAGGTCCAGGTAGTGGACCAAACACTTACAAATCGAGAGGCTATTCTCCGTACCCTTAAAGAGAATTTGGTCATGGCACATAATCGCATGGAGCAACAAGAATATCAAGGTTGCTCTGAACATCAATTTTCAGAAGGGGATTAGGTGTTTCTTCAACTGTAACCTTATAAGAAAACTTACCTCAAGGTCAAGATTATCAGAAGATAGCGCCCGAATTTTATGGTCCTTACACCATTCTCAAGCGTGTGGGAAAAGTAGCCTATCAGTTAGCTTTTCCCAATCATTTGAAGCTACATCCTGTTTTTCATGTTTCATGCTTAAAGATGGTGATTGGAGATAAGTGCCAAATTCAAACCAACCTTCCCGAGTTCGCTGAAGAAGGATCCATTTGGCTACAGCCACAAGCATATTTGGACCAGCGTGATCGACACCTACGTCAGAGAACCATCAAGGAAGTGCTAGTCCAGTGGAAAGATACAACTCCAATAGATGCCACTTGGGAACCAGCTACCATTCTGCAGCAATTTCCACATCTCAATCCTTGAGGACAAGGATGTTTTTAAGGGGGCGAACATGTTAGGGTCCTAACCTGCACATAGGTAGAATAATATATTCAGATGTAATAAAGGTCAATATTAATAAGTCCTTTCAATAAAATAGAATAAGGTGGATGTAAGAAGACCTAATAGAAGCTTCTTCTTCTATAAGGATCTTCCTCTAGATGCTTCTTTTGATAGACATATTTAGTATAAATAGGAGTCGAGGGTATGATAACCCTAGCTTGGATATTATTGTAATAGAGCTCTGCTCAACTAGAGGTTGCCCCCTCGAAGAGGCCTGTGAACATTGCTTTTAGTATCAAAGTGATATTTATGTTATTATTCTTATATCATTTTAGTGCTATTGTGGTGGTTGTTCTGGTTATATTGTTGTTATTAAGCCATTTCTAGCATTTATTTATGTTCTGCATACTTTTTATATTGGGTATATTACAACCTCAAACAAAATCCCTCATCAATTTCATCATCCAAATATGATTTGTAAATCTGTAATAGACCTAGTGTATATGATCACATACTTGAAAACCTTCCTTAACTTTAACAACAAGAGACTATCATTTTCATCAAACGTTTCTTTAGTCTCACAAGACTAGTTTTGGATTAGTCAACAACCCTAACTTGAAATAATCATAAATTTGTACCTGTAATGAACAAATATTTGAAACTGATACACACTATTCTTCAATGTTTTTTATTAAATTCCTCCATGTTCCACTACTTGGAACCTCTCAAAAAATAATTTATGGAAAAAATTGTACATCTTGCTGAATTCTAGCTTATTCTAGAGAGCGACCTTGTAGAGTGTGCCCCGCATGGAATATTTGTTGAATTTCTATGAAACTGTTACACATCATAATAAAGACTGTAATCTAACCAAAAAAATTTGTCTTACTGAATTTGTATTTTTTATGAATAATTTATGACGTTTTGACCTAAAACACCTTTTTTTGACTAGTTTCAGGACTAGCCACAAACCCTATTTTCCACGGAGTGTAACTTCAAAAAACAACCACCCACAAGATGATTTTTTTACCACAGATACTTGAATATGTTTCCTGAATGGAATAGCAATTTCATGGTCTAAATAATTCTAAAAAAAAAATTATTTCAAAAATGGTGAGATGACTTGAAAAAAACATACCTTAGAAAGCATCATCAAAAGAATTTATCCTTCCTTGAATTTCAGCCTTCTTTTCTTCACTTTCGTCATAAATTTGGCTTATATATTCTTTGGTTACCTCAGACACCTATATTTATTCAATATTCTCAAGCGTGTCTTAAATGAGAGAGCCTCGCCTCTTATTTATACTCTCCAAATAGATTCCTTAAAAACATCTTCTAGGTCACTTTGCCCACTTTCCTTATTTTAGGGTTAACCCACTTCTAATTTATCCATTAAATTTATTATTGAATTAATTTATTTTTTATTCAATTTGAATTATAGTACACTCATCACTTCACTTTATTATTTACCTTTTAAAATCTCTTAAACCACTTTGACTACATTGACCTTTTGGGGCTTCTAGATGACATATGAGGGTCCTCCAACTTCGTAAGGCCATAAATATCAAACCGTGAGGATTTATATGATGTTCCACATACCACTAGAAATGTACTAAAATGTATTATCCATATAAAATAGTATTTCCTGAAAAGATGTCAAAACTCATACTGTTATCCATCAAACAAACTTGGGTCCATTACCAAAACCCGGGTTCTCCAACTTCTCATGGCCATAACTCTCTAACCGTGAGGAGTTATGTGACGTTCCACATACCACCAGAAATGGAATAATAAGAACTATCCATCTAGGATAGTTTCACTGAAAAATTTATTGGCTTTCATTTCATTATTCCACAAATAAGCATGGGTTCTCTAACCATACTTCTAGGATAACTCAATCTGCAAAGCGTCTTCCCGTGAGGGCTTTCACCATAAGGGGACCACTTTGGAGTTCATATATTTCTAATTATCATCAACCATGACAAGACAATAATGAGTCATCTTTACATCAAACAATATTGGGTCCATTACCCAACCTTTGTGCTATGGGGCTTTCTTCAAGGGTTGACATCAATGACAACCAACCTTAATTAACAATCTCCCCCTTTGGCATTGATGGAAACACTCTAATGCAATATTGAAATCATATCACTCATGCTCCCCCTAGAACCATGTCTCTGTCCTCTACCTTTGTCCTCTGCATATGATAAATCTCTCCCCCTTTGTCATCAATGGCAAAGGTATCTTTCTATATGGCATTGCTCCCCCTGACTGGATTGTCCTCTTATGGTGCTTCCTCATGTAAATATAAGACATATAAGATAAGCATTAAAAAAAATTTCATTTTGGAGTATAAATAAATCCAAGTATCTAGCGGAGATATTCAAAGGATTCCCATGGAAGTGGTTTTGCAAAGATGTCTTCCACTTGTTCTTTCGTTCCCACATACTCAACTCTGATGTTCTTTTCTGCAACCTGGTCCCGTAGAAAGTGATACTTTATTGGAATGTGCTTCATCTTGGAGTGAATCATTGGGTTCTTTGAGATATTGATGGCACTTGTATTATCACAATAGATTGGAATGGGCTCATCATACTCAACCTGTATATCTGTCATAGTTTGTTTCATCCAAAGAACCTGTGTACAACATGATGTTGTTGCAATATGTTCTTCCTCGGTTGTAGATAAAGATACTAATGATTGTTTCTTTCTTAGCCATGATACTAAACACTCACCCAAGTAGAACACTGCTCCACTGGTGCTTCGTTGGTCATCAATACAACCTACCCAATCTATTGGATTACTAAGAGGGGGGGTGAATTAGTAATAGCGTAATTATAATCCTTTTTCTTCAAATGTTATATCAATGTAGAATTATTATCCAATAATGAGAAGTAAGAAATAAACAATCACACATATACACAGTACACCAATGTTTTACGTGGAAAACCAAATCGGGAGAAAACCACAGAATGATTTTTCTTATATGTCTTGAAGAGTTACATTCATTGGAAGCACCAACGTCATTTGTTTTCCAGCTGCAACTAGAAGGAGGCTCCAACCCCCTAGTTTCTCAAGCTACAACCTGAGGGAAGCTCCAACTCTCTAATTCTCTGGCTACAACTAGAAGGAAGCTACAACCCCCAATGTTCTCTGGCTACAATCGGAAGGTGGCTACAACCACCTGTCCTTGCCCCGTCCTGCCACCCTGAAGTAGAAGTAGAATGATGGAACCACTGTCACACTATCATTGTGAGATATACCATTGTAAAACTGTACCAATAAATATGAACCATGCATCAACCATGCATCAACCTGTAATCAACCTGTACCATAAACAAGTGCATCAACCATGCACCAACCTGTAATCAACCTATACCATAAACATGTGCATCCAACCATGTACCAAGTATGTACCAATCATGTGTCAAATACTCATCAACTATGACTCATCAATATGTACCAATATCATCAACTATACACCTCATGTATGTGCAAACTCATCAACTACTTGTCTCAACCATGTACTCAACATGTACCTCAACCAAAAGCCCTCATCAATTTCATCATCCAAATATGATTTGTAGCTTTGTAATAGACCTTGTTTATATGATCACATTCCTGCAAACCTTCCTTAAATTTAACAACAAGAGACTAGCATTTTCATCAAACTTTTCTTTAGTCTCACAAGGCTAGTTTTGGATTAGTCAACAACCCTGACTTGAAATAATCATAACTTTGTACCTGTAATAAATAAATATATGAAACTGATACACAATTGTCTTCAGTATTTTTTCTACAATTCTTCCAGGTGTCACTACTTGGAACCTCTCAAAAAAGGAGTTATAGCAAAAATGACACACCTTGTTGAATTCTAGCTTATTCTAGAGAGCGACCTTGTAGAGCGTGCCCTAAAAAAAATATTTGATGAATTGATATAAAACTATTAAAAAACATACTAAAAAATGTACCCTAACCAACACATTTGGTCTCACTAAATTTGGATCTGTTATGAAGAATTTATGACGTTTTTACCCGAAACACTTGATTTTGACTAGTTTCAGGACTGGCCACAAACCCTATTTTCCACAGAGTGTAACTTCAAAAATACAACGACCCACAAGATTCATTTTTTACCACATATACTTGGATATGTTTTCTCACTTGCATAGAAATTTTAGGATCTGAATCAATATAAAAAAAATTTTTATAGTGAAAATGGTGAGATGACCTGTAAATAACATACCTTAGAAAGCACCATCAAAAGAATTTATCATTCTTTGCATTTCGGCCTTCGCTTCTTCACTTTCCTCATAATTTTGGCTTAGATATCATTTGGTTACCTTAGAAACCTATATATATTCAATATTATCAAGTGTAATTCAAATGAGAGAGCCTTTCCTCTTATTTATACTCTCCAAGTAGCTTCCTAAAAAACATCTTCTAGGTCACTTGGCCCACTTTCCTTATTTTACGGTTGGGTCCACTTCTAATTTCTCCATTAAATTTATTATTGAAATAATTTATTTTGTATTCACTTTGAATTATAATACACTCATCACTTCACTTTATTATTTACCTCTTAAAATCACTTAAACCACTTTGACTACTTTGACCTTTTGGGGCTTCTAGATGACATATGAGGGTCCTCCAACTTCGTAAGGTCATAACTCTCAAACCGTGAGGAGTTATGTGACGTTCTACATACCACCATAAATGTAATGACATGTACTATCCATATAGAATAGTATTATCTAAAAATATATCATAACTCATACTGTTACCCATCAAACAAACTTGGGTCCATTACCCAAACCTGGGGTCTCCAACTTCTTATGGCCATAACTCTCTAACCATGAGGAACTATGTGACGTTCCACATACCACTGTAAATGGCATGAAAATAACTATCCATATAGGATATTTTCCCTGACATGTTCAATTTCCTTCATCTCATTATTCCACAATTAAGCATAGGTTCTCTTACTCCACAAAGCGTCTTCCCGTGAGGGCTTTCACCATAAGGGGACCACTTTGGAGTTCATCCATATTTACTTCTTATCAACCATGAAAAAACAATAATGA
>ML839348.1:10418-30928 GCA_009831015.1 Picea engelmannii | reverse complement strand
GCCATTCACCCGAAACAGAACCAACACCATACGTTATACTCATGCGCCAAGTGTATAGTTCAATCCAACACAATATCCAACACTAACCATCGATCCATCGTGTCAATTAAATCATGCCAATACATAGTTTGAAACTTATTGATCGTTCAATGTAATATCAACTCTTAAAACAATATATCCAGCATCGATTTAAAATTGAAATCCATAATGATTAATCAATGCGCCTTCAAACCATTGCTATTTCTCAAATTTACCTTATAAACTTACCAATGCATTCGTTTGTGCAATCAAATGTTTACATTCCAAAGCTTTTAGATCATTGTAACAAAATTTCTCATATAATAAATGAGTCAAGAGCCCATAGCAATAAGAATAAAAGCACATAAGACCAAATCCATCATAACCTTTATAAGATCAGAATAAAACCAATAAATCTTCATGCTCAAAGACTTAATAATCAAACAGATCCAAATGCGCAATCAAGGTAAGAGTATGCTAAAGGACATAAGTTTGAAAAATCTTTTGCAGTCATATGATAAACCAATGGTCAAGTGTCTTTTGAAGAAATCAATAAAAGACGACTACAGTCCAAACGATGAAAGAGGTATTTTCACACTTTCAGTTGTGAAAATCAAATCGAAACCAAATTGCAATTATCGCAAAAATGAAACAAATGTCTAGAAGCACAATGCGACGATGATTTGTCATTAACGAGACAAGGGGTGTAGGCAGCATTTTTTTTTAAGAGCAATTAAAAAAATGAATTGGCTGCCAACACCTTCTCAGGGCTCTTCTCGGTAGAAGGCTCAGGGGCTTTTTGGGTTTCGATTGTCTTCTTCGTTTCGGTCACCTTTTTTGGAGAACTCCCATCTATCTTCTTACTTCGCAGATTGTATTATCGATGTACCTCCAAAATAGAATTTTCAAATGCCTATTGTTCGGTGTCTTCAACTTCTTCACTTACCTTTGTTTGATTGAAAAGAAAAAGTTCTTGCTCTTCCTGGGTAAGGAAAATAGCTTCGTTATCGTGAATTCCCATGAGGTTTATGTGAGTATCCTCTAGTTCTTCAATTACTTCCTCTCCTTCATCGACATAATTTTCTTGTAGGGGAGGTCTAATATGTTGATCATGACCTCTTTGTTCCCTTTGATCCCTAGGATCTCTCTACCTGATTTGAGGAGGGTTTCTTATTAAGTTAGGATTCCGAATTTGAGGAGCTGGTGGGTTTTCTCTAGGAGGGTTTCTTTTGGATACAGTAAGTCTCTCCATCATTCTTTCCATTTCTCTGGCCAAGGAATCCAATTTGGAATCGGAGGTTTATGTGGAAGGTTCCTCTTTAATTGTGACTCTCCTCTCTGTCCTCTGTCATGCCCTTTTTGCCAACAAGTTGGCCTCCACACTTATTGCGTTTTTCTGCATGTCCTGCAGGGCGGTGGAGTTTCTTTGCCTTAATTGATACGACATATCGACGTCAAAACCATCAGGGAATTTGATCAATGCCAAACCTTGTGGATTTTTAATATCATCTGGAATTGCATTGTACAGGTTATTGAAATGGGTGCAGTAATCTTGTACTATCTCACCTTGATTTCTTCTGATGTTTTCTTATTCTGACAATATTTGGAGAGGGTTTTTCTTTACCTCCCATCTGTCTAGAAAACTTCTTTGAAATGTGGTAAGTTCAAGAACTGAGGTAGCACGTAAACCTTTATACCATTTCTTAACATCACCCATCAAACTTTGGGTAAACAATATCATTTGAACGTCTGCCTCATCTACTTCCCGCAGGTTAAAATAATCATTCATTTTATCAACATGTTGATGGGTGCTCAAAGGTCCTGTTCCATCAAACTGTGGAAGTATCATTTGATAATCCTGGGGCATAGCATGGAGAGGTGCAGCCAACACCAAAGGAACATATCTGGCTGCCATGATAGGTAGAGGGGGCGAGACAATAACCTAGATTCTAGGTGGGGTGGTGACAGAAGATGAGGATGAGGAGGGACTAGCTAGCACAGAGTGAGTGGTTTGAGGTTTAGCAGTGGGAGATAGAACTTCAGGGGTCCGGGGTTGCAAGACGGTTGGGTCTAGGACGGTTTTAGAAACAAAGCTATCAGATTTTGTTCTGAACAGTCTTTGTTCGAAAAATATTTCAAAGTCGAGATCCTGAATGGAAACAAGCTCCTCTAGAAGAGAAGGGGACTTTTGAAGGGGATTATGTCTTACTGAACCTTCAGCAATGGTCTTTTTCCTGAGCAACTGCTATGGATTATCAGTTGCTATCGCAGGTTCTGGGTCTAGGTGAGATCGAGTATAAGCTCTTTTGGGATCCAGATTTCTTTTTGATTTTTATATATATACTTTTTAGTTTTACGAATCCAAAAACAATATTTGCAAGTTTTCAACAACCTCTCAACATTACTTCTTTTTCAGATTTGCAATATTTTAGAAGCAAACTATTCTTCCAGGGAAAAGAAGATGTGAGGTTAAAATTTGTTCAGTTATGTTCCTTTGTATGGTCGCCACTATGTTAACGCTCTGTAAATTTCCTAGAGGTTGTCAGAAAAGAAGAAATCCATGGGAGGTAACTTTATCCAACTGCTTCGAAACTGGGATCTAGCCCTACCAGCTTCAGAGAGGGATCTCTCTATATGATTTAGATATGTTTTCAAATTTAAAATATTAGGCTAGGTAAATAGAATAGGTTGATTTGGTTTGTTATAGTTTTCGTTGGTTTGGCTGAGAAAGCTTTACACATCCATTGGGTTATGGGGTCTGTATCATGAAAATAAAATCTAAACCAGAAAACAAAGGAACATTTCACAAGGCGACATAATGTAATCACTGGATTCTTTTAGCAGCATAAATGAGGAATAGCAGAAAAGGTGAGAAATCTCAGTTACAACAAAGAAGCAGTTAAGAATTTCTTTATCGTAAAATCAAAAGATACAACACTAAAATCTTTAAAGTCATATACAGGGTATACAAAGATAAATCCTGCAACGTTCGTTACTTTCAAATATTAGATTTAGAAAATAGTATGATAACTAAGCCAGAATAACATTTAACTTAGAAAGGAGAACATCATCGGTGAATACACGCAAGAATCTTGTAAAAATGCCTCTTTGTATTAATGGAAGATCTCTTGAAAAATATTACAGTCTGATAGCTCTCAGGGCATAAAGATCAACCCCCAATACTTCAAAAAGTGAAGTATTTATAACCCAAAATTACAAAGGATCATGTCACTAAATATCAGGATGTGGTAAATCTATTTTTAGCCTAACTAACTTAACAAATTACAAAAATCTAGGAAACTGTTTGATGATGTGTCGCAACTGCATGATTTTTTCTGGGTGAACTGTTGGTGAGGCCTCTGCACAACCTTGTCTGACTGGATAGCTGAATAGATAGCTAATTGGGCTGGGACATCTGATCTACTACTCGATCAGGTCACAAAGCTCTTCCCATCGAAGATGACTGGGAACGCTGACTTTGAGTAACCTTCGGTAGACTTCATCCATCTTTGTGTACTTAGAAAAAATAGGCTTGGTGATGAAGATGTACCAGATCTCATGTTGTATGCTAATGTCCAACTAAAGTGCATCTAGGAATGCCTTTCCAGTGATGTTGCCTTGAATCCATGAAAATTTCAAACTATCCTTAGCCACATCGGCTAGTCTCTTTTTGTAATCTGGGAGCATCATGAATTTGTCATTTATCACCTTCAAACTAGGAAGACATTTCTTCTGTAGAGCCTCAATCTTGCTGAAAAACCTTTGTACCCATAGGTCCATGGCCTGAGCCTTTTCTTCTAGTTGTAACATCAGTCCTCTCTTGGTCAAGACTCGTTTGACCTCAAGAATGGTCTCTATTCTATCCTCAATTCTCATCTCTTTCAGCTCCTCTCTGGTTTTAGAATTCAAGAATTTGATGATTTCATTAGCCTGTGTGGGCATCTCTCCCAGTTATGATATGATCTTCTCGATGGCTTGTTTAGTTCTCTACACCAATTCATTTTTCTCAAACATAATCCATATCATTGGCCATATTTCATTCATAGACTTGGTGATGTTTGTCCAGACACTCTCTTTGACTTCAGCCAGTGTTTTACCTACCACTGTTTGCTTCTGAAGCTGTTGTAAGTCTTGTTTGAGCTGGTTTGACACCTATTTTTCCTTGGAGAAGATGGTTTGATAAGAATATTTGAGTTCCTGAAGGTTCTCAATCTTTTTTTTGAGATTGCTAATCTTTGTCTCCTACAGGTTCATCTCTTCCATAGATTTGGCCAATTCAACCGTCTTTTCCAGAGACGTCAGTGGATTCGTCGATGGGACTTCTGCTAGTGATGTTGTGCTCACTCCTAAGAGTGGATATGAATTCAATGGAATGACTTCAATGGGTTTCAACTGTTCTTTCTCTTTCACTAGATTTTCCATTTCAGCTTCCATTTCCTTTAATTGTCCATTCTGCTCCATGATCAACTTAAGCATTTTATCTTTTTCTCCTTTTGTCTCTGCTATTTCCTCTGCCTGCGAATCTACTATTGGTGGAAGCTTCAATTGTTTCCTTAAATAAGCTATATCTTCATTTTTCTTCTTGATCATCTCCTTGACTGCTTTCACATTCGAGGGATCATACCCGATCTTGAGGACCAGTTCCTCCAGCATCTTGATCCTGTTATCCTTGGCAAAGGATGATATTTTCTCCTGTTTCAACTGTGTCTGGATGTTGTTCAGAGACACTTGTAACCTAGAGGCAATAGTGGAACCATGTGCAAGCATGGAGAAGACCATTTCTCTATTTTGCCTGTGCAAATCGATTTGATCAGCTGGGTGCACGTCCTTAGTCTGGAATTCAAAAGTTGCCCTTTTGTAATCAGTGATTACCTTTGGGTCCGGCACCTGTGCTTAGAGAAATGCCATGTGCATTCTGCCCTTCTCTGTGTTGAATGCCGATAGTAGCCTGTGTTTTGAAATCGACGTCTGCTTCTAGAATTGGGCGTATGTGCTGCTTGTCAGAGTCTGATTTTTTTTCTTGATCATGTCGTATTTCTAAAAAATACTCAGCTTTGGTCATGTCTTGCCTGGCTGGTTTATTGGTGGAGTATCTATAGGCTTCTTCAGTAACACTATGGTTATGATCTACTTGTCACTTGTATTGAGGATCGACTGATCAACCTCTATCACTGTAGTGGATGGAATTTATGTTTCTCCAGCCGGGTCAGGAGCCCGACTGGTTTTTGGTCTCTTGGTATGCAGTCGAAATTATTTTAATGACACTTCAGTGACAGGAGGTGACAGATCCTACCTGGGCATTTTCTCCTTTGGATCTTGTGGTGTGGTTGTCTGTGATACAGTGACCGGGGGGTCTTTTTGTTTTGTTTCAACCAAATTATTTGGTTCCCATCCTGTCTGGTTTACAAATTTTTCTACCTCAGGCATAGATACGTGGACATACGAGATATTCTTGTTTTTTATCCTCATCTCTGAAATAATCCCACATGGGTCATAGTGCCATGTGAAACTCACAAAAAATTTCATTTCCTTTAACAACCTGTCTGCTTCCTCCTCGACACCTCGACTGTTGCAGATGAAAGACCCAATATGCCCTTTGATTTCGAGTTGTTGTTTCTTCTTTAAAGACACAAAATGAATATCATTCAAGTTTATCATCTGCCTTATGTATTCCAGAGAAAACATTCTGACGGGTAAGTATTTGGGCATTTTATATGGGGCCAACTTGCACCCATAGACTATGATCTCAGTTTGATTTTGGTACAAGTACCAATCACCAGTCTTTGTATGATCTGAGAGATGTAGGATCCTCTGAACTTCATCATTAATCCTGGGTTTGGGTCTGCCATTGAGCCTACTCACCACTGGGTGGTAGAACTGATTGATGAACTGCTTGAAGGTAAATTCCATGGAATTATGTTTGAGCAGTGAAGTCCATGCAGTTACTACCTGGGGTCTGCCATCTATGTCCATCTTATGCCTAGAAAAAACAAATTTGTCTGCTTGGAAGAAAACGAACAGGTATGCCAGTATTGAAGAATATCGGAACATGCCTTCTGTGGCGAAGTTGACGAATTGCTCATGAATGTTGTTCGCCAGGAACGTGGTGAAATCAAACTGTGTAGTGGGCTTCTCATCAGTGGAGAAAATAGAAAAAAATCCTTGAATGGGCTCATCTACCCACTGATTTGAATAATAACCCAACAAGGTGCATAGCGATGTGATAACCTGGTTTCCTTTTGTTGAGAATATGGAGGAAGGATAAGGGGGATTTGTAGCGGGGAGTTGAGTGGACTATGGAAGAAAAATCTCAAATATTTGAGCTCCTTGAGGAAATGTCATTTTCTGGTATAAATCTGTAATGATTTCAAGGTTAAAAGGTGAGGCGGAGTCGGCTCGGGATATTTGCATCATTTAGTTGATGGTTTCTGGCATGATGAGGAAAAGAACTTCCCCAGATGAGGATACGATGGCTCTTTGCTCAAGAATATAGTGGGCTTGGCACTTGAGGGTGAACTTTGGGAAATGGTGAATCTGGGGGAAGAGATACAGGGATAGGTTGGACTCCTAGAGTCCAAAATCGTCACTCTGGTCCATGAAGACTTCTTTAAGCCATGATTGAAGGTCTGCAAAGTTGAAATCACACTTAGTGTCTGTGATTAAGTAGTCTTTTTCAGCCAGTGGAATCATGTTGAGGTCGACAGGAGGTGGGAGAAACAGATTATCCTCTCCTTCTGTTCATTTTGACTTTGGCACCATTATTGTAACAATACCTACAAATAAAACAACGTTATAGGGGATGACTATAGATAGGGGCGACTAACTGTAATGGAGAAGAAAATGGAGTAAATTATCTGGTGCGATGATTGGGTAAATGGTGAAGGAATGAAGAGTGAGGGTAATTTTGAGTAAACGGGTATCCGTTGGGCATGGGGGACAGGTCAGCTAGTTTAACGGATAAGTTAGCTAGTAATAAATGGCCAACAGGTCATTTAGAATGTGAGATGGCAGGTGACAGTGACTGAGGGATATGGATGAGTGATGTGGAGGTTATCGATTGGGGGAAAAAATCATGGTGAGGGGACTTGCCATGGGTGAACGAGGGAGAAGGACTGACGGAGTTATGGGATGTGACTCTTATGGAAAGGTGGATGATGACGTCACAAGGTGATGAGGTATGTCAGACAGTAGGAGGCGGTGGGACTTAGGACTAGTATATTCATGCCACGTATAGATAGGGGGCCCGCCAAAGTAAGATTCCATTCCGGACCCCCCCCCCCACCGTTAAAGGTAGATAANGGGGAGTCTGAAAAATACCTTGGGTTGTCGATCTGCGTGCTTTCCTTTTGACTGCAGATTTGTGCGCACTCTTTAACACACATTCCGGACCCCCCCCCCCTCCATTAAAGGAAGAACGGACAGGAGGGCCCAGAATCCAATATAGATTGTAGATCTAAGCACCAAAACTTGGGCCGTCTAGAGGCACGCATACATTATTTGTGATTCCAGACCCCCCCCCCATTGTTAAAAGTAGAACAGTCAGGGGGGTCTGGAAAGACTTGTCCTCCATAGATCTGGGCGCGATCATTTGATTCGTTGATACATGAGTGACACATAAATGTGGGCACGAAAAGCATATGTGCCCAGAGAACTTAGGATAAGTGCATACCATGGGTTTTCTCGAGCTTTCACATGTTTATATCACTAAGGGGTTAGACAAACAACCTTCTAGGCATCCAAGACATGGTCCAGCATTGATCATCGAGCTGGTTTTACTGAAAATAAAGCAAACTACCCTATGTTCTAACCTAATTTCCTATGACAATTAGCTCAGATTAAACTGTTGGACTAAGAACTTACTCTACCCTGGGGCTATCTGACCAAGATTAGGCAGTCTAGCCAGATTTATTCACTAACTAACCTAGATCACTTGGCTAAGATTAAACAGTTTAGCCAAGCTTATTCACTATTCCTATCAACATCAATTTAAAAGAACTTGGCCATGCTTGAAAGGTATGGACCAAGTCACTGTTATTGCATGGGGCCTTAATTGAAATTCTTTCATGCCCTCTTTTTCTCTTTTTCTTTTTCCTCTTTTTCTTTTTCTTTTCTCAAATTATTTGCAGAACGAAAAGTCATTTGACAAACAAAAAACACTAAAGAGATAACATTATAGTCACTAGTTGATCATATAAATTATAGGGTGATAACAGTGGCTCCACCTGGGGATGGTAATCTCCTTGTGAAGTGCCAAGAATCCTGATTCATGATGTTTTGAAAGTTCCTCCATAGTCGCCTTTGTTGCTTAATTGGTTTTATTTTCAAAAAATGGAAAACAATGGTCAACAACTTAGGGCCTTCTCTTCGGGATTCAACCATATGATCAAATTTATTCACTCAGAAACTCTCAAGAAAAATGAAAATGGTTTGTACAATGGAAAGTGTGACTTTAGGTCTCTACTGATGCGGTGAATAATGCTTCAGCATTCTGCCATTTACAGGTCCTCCTGGCAGATCTGTCCCATCTCTGTTGTTTAGCAAGAAAGAATTATTTCCTTTAAATGCATGAATCATGTATGGTCCCTGGCATAGACTATCGAATTTTCCATGCTTTCCCTTATCTTCATTTCGGGAATCCCATCTCAGCACCAAATCTCCTAACTCAAAATCATCTTCCTTGGTTCTTTTGTCAAAATTCTTCTTAATGCTTTCTTGGACTACCTGGGTCTTGTTGTATAATTCTTCCCTGGACTGGTGCAAATGGATCATCTGGTTGATCCTTCTTTGGGATTCGTTTGGCTCGGGTTGCATGTCTTGTAGCAATTTCATGACAGGGACTCCTAAGGAAGTGGGAAAAACTGCTTTTGTGCCATAAACCAGCTGATATGGTGACATACCGATTGACCTTTTGGTGGTCAGTCTGTCGGCTCATAGTGTGAAGACCAACCTGTTATGCCACGACTTCTTGTTTTCCTACAAAGTTTTCTTGATAATGTTTACCAGGGTTTTATTTCATGATTCTGCCAGCCCATTTCCCTTAGCGTAGTAAGTAGTGGAATGTCCCAAGCCAATATGATACTGGTCACAAAAATCTATGAGTTTCTTAGATCGAAAAGCAGCTGCATTGTCAGTTATAATCTTTCAAGGACATCCAAAACGAGACAAGATACTATTTTCAAGAAATTTAATAATGATAGAATCAGTGGCTTGCCTGCTTGGTACTGCTTCGATCCATTTTGTAAAATAATCCGTGGTAGTAAGAATCCACCTCTGTTGGCCCGAAGAAGAAGGATGTATTTCTTCGATGAAGTGTAATCCCCATTTCTGGAAAGGAGCCTCAACGAAGATTGGTTTCAGGGGTAGGGGAAGAAATTTCCTTTTTCCTTCGAACAACTAACATTGATGACACAAAGTCACTTTACGATGCACATCAGCGAATAGAGTTGGCCAATAGAACCCAGCTTTGAGGATTTTGTTGGTTGTGGCCTTCCAGTTCAGATGACCACCATAGTCTCCTGCATGAAACTCCTGTAGTACTTTGTCAGCTTCATCCTTCAATAGACAATTTAACAAAATACCTCCAGGATCTTTCCAATACAGATTGCCTTCTAGAATGCAAAATTTTAATTCTTTCAATTTCAAAAACCTAGCTTTAGTTTTGGTCAGACCAGGGAGAGCTTGTAAATTATGCAAAACAAATATTAGGTCTGCGTACCATGGAGAGTTGAGAAATACCTCTCTCATGCTTGGAGTCACCTGCTCACCCTATTCATCTACTACAGCTAAGAAATTAATGTCAAGAGCATGGAAATTTGATTTAGTCATTAACTTTGCTAGTCCTTGACCTTTAATCAGTTTAGTAGGCTTAATCTCTATGTCATACTCTAGAATGATAGCAATCCATTTTCCTCTCCGGCCATCCGGATTATCCTGGGTTAAAATGTATTTCACTACCGTATTTGGAACATATGCAATGGTGTGGGAATGGAGAATGTATACTCTAAAATATTTTATGGCTTTCACCAAGGCAAAAGGTTGTTTCTCCATTATTTTATAATTCAAAGCAACATCTCTTAAGGCTTTACTGAAAAAGGCTATGGTTTGTTCATACCCTTTGCTATTTTTTTGTAGTAATACTGCTGCAATGGTATGTTCAGAGGCAAAAGAAAAAAGATAGAAATATTTTGTGAAGTCAGGACTGATCAAGACTGGGGCCTGCGTGAGTGCGTACTTGACTTGTTCAAAAGACTGCCTGGACTCAGTGTCCCATTTTATTTTTGTGTCCTTTTTTAACATGTTTGTGATGTTCTTGAGAAGCTCAGCTAGGTTGGGTATGAATCTTCGTAGAAAGTTTATTTTTCTGATAAAAGAATGTAACTCTTTGATGTTTCTTAGGTGTTCTAATTTTTGAATGGCCTCAATTCTGCTGGGGTCTATTTTAATTTTGTCCTTAGAGATTATGTGCCCTAGCAGTTTACCTTCCTAAATTTCCTGCATTTCTCAAAAACTTGTATGAGATGTTGTAAGTGCTCGTCATCAGATTGGGAGAACACAGTTACGTCGTCCAGATAGATGACAATAAATTTACCGAGTTCTTCCATGAAAGGGGGGGTCCATCGCTCTTTGGAAAGTGGCCCCATCATTCATCAACCCGAAAGGCATTTTCACATACATGAAAGTACCCCATGGTGTTGTGAAAGTGGTTTTGTCTTGGTCAACTGGGTGAATGAGGACCTGATTATATCCCGAGAACCCATCCAGTAAAGAGATTCAACTGGATCTGACTACCCTTTGTAATATGTGGTCCATTTTTGGCAATGGGTAATTATCCTTGAGAGAGACCTTATTCAGATTTCAAAAATCGATGCAAAGCCTGATTTCTCCAGATTTTTTTCGTGTTGGGACCAAATTTGAAACCCATTTGGAAAACTGTAAGGGGACTATGATCTTAGCATCGTACATTTTTTTGATCTCTTTTTCTATCAGGGGAAGTAGCTTGGGATTGATTCTCCTAAGTTTATGTTTTAAAGTTTTTTGATCTTCTTTTATTGGAATTCTATGTTGTATGATGCTAGTGTCGTAAGCTTTCAAGTCCTCGTAACCCCAGGAAAATACGTCAGAATATTCCTTGAAAATCTCAATGTATTTGAGTTTCTTCTCAGGCGGTAATGATTTGGAAAGTTTCACCATCCTGGGTTTCTCTTCTATCCCTATATTACAATATTCTACTTCTTGACCACTGGCTTCAATTTTCAGTTTTTTAGCTACATCATTAAAATTGAATAGGTCCTCTAAAGGAACTAAACCCCTAGGTAAAACATTACTTTTCAAATGAAAAATATCAGCTTCTATCTCATCATCACCTAACTCTCTTGAATCTATCTTATTTACACTATCATTTCTAAAATCAGGTCTTTTTACATTTTCATCTTCATTTTCTAAGTCTATGTTTGTACACTCGAAATCATTTTTACATTGCAGAAAATCTTCAATTTGATCATCATTACCAAATACCTACCAGTATCTAATGTTGTCTGGAACAGTTGGTCTGCACTTCACCTCCACCGTGCATGGGCGAGTGGAATGAAAAGGTATCTTGCATGTGGTTGCTGACGTAGCTAACCAGTGTACCAAAATATTTTGTCCCCTAGGCATCACCTGCAAATCAACTTCAGTGAAACATTTAAGGGCATCCAGAATAGAATTCTTATAATCTCTAAGATGAGGGTGTTTTTTTACATACTCACCTTTAATATTATTGATTATTAACTTAGAATCACCTCTTACCATAATTTGTTTAGCACCAGCCTTCTTTAGAATTTTCAGACCGAGCATCAAGGCTTCATACTGGGTAATATTGTTAGTGCATTGAAAGTTAAACTTGTAAGAATGGTTTTCCGAATACTTGGATCTATGATTGTGCAACCAGACTCCTACTCCAACTCCTTCTTTACTTACAGCTCCATCAAAGTCCATGCTCCAGAAATCCGCTGACAATTCTTTAGTTATCACATTTTTCTTTCTTTCTGACTCAACAATTTCTTGGCCTTCGTCTGGACCAGATGTATCTTCTTCCAGTTGAGTGATTTGTTCTCTCGTGTCACCATCGTTATATAGGATAAAGGAATCCAGGTCAGAATGTGCAGAGTACAGAGGATAGTTATGTGGTTTTTCTTGGCTGCTAACCATGTATTTCATTAGTGTTTCTTTGTACAATATTCTTTGTTTCCCAAAAACTGGGACAGTGGCATACGACATGTCCAACTGCAAATTACCTTTCAACTTGGCCCCCCAAGATCGTGACAATAACATACCATATTTCAGGGGAATGTCTGCAACCACAACATCCATGACCATGCTTTTTGCGGGAATCTAAACCAGTGTGATATATAGATCCTTGATCAAACCGATACATCTGACTTTACTGGAGTCAAATGAGTGTAAGTCCTTGTAAGGTCTGGTAACCTCAAGTCCCAGTTTTTCCATCACTACTTTAGGCATCAGATTATGGGAAGCAACCAAATCTAACATAGCATTATGCAGAATTAGATCGTGTATATTAAGGCTGATGTAAAAAGGAGCGACAACACCATGGTCAGTCTGACCATCCACTTCAGGTCCAAACAAGAGTTCAGCTTGATCATTTGTAAGGTTTACAGTATCTAAATGATTCACTAATCCAATGTTTAAGGCCTTTGTGCCTATATCAAGTTCAATGGTCAGTTCTTTAATCACCTGTGAACAGTAAGCATCTTTTCTCAACAACTCGGAAAGGGGAATGGGAATTTTTACTTTGGCTAATTCCCCTTCGAGGCTGAAAGGTTTAGGTGCTCTGCTTTGGCTCAACAATTCTAGTTTGTCCACCACAACATTCTGGCTAGAAGTATTTGGTGGGTTAATTGATGAAACTTCAGACTGCGATGGTCTTTTCAGAATAGTAAGGTTTCTTTTTGCTGGAACTTCAGCATTACCCTTCTCAGGGATCTTCTCAGCAAAAGGATCAGGGGATTTTTGGGTTTCAACTGTCTTCTTTATTTCGGTCACCTTTTTTGGAGAACTCCCATCTATCTTCTTACTTCGTAGATTCTACTGCCGATGTACCTCCAAAATAGCATTTTCAAATGCCTATTGTTTGGCGTCTTCATCTTCTTCACTTACCTTTGTTTGATTAAGAAGAAAAAGTGCTTTCTCTTCCTAGGTAAGGAAAATAGCTTTGTTATCATGAATGTCCATGAGGTTTATGTGAGTATCCTCCAGTTATTCAATTACTTCCTCTCCTTCATCGGCATAATTTTATTGTAGGGGAGGTCTGATCTGTTGATCAGGACCTCTCTGTTCCCTTTGATCCCTAGGATCTGCCTGCCTTATTTGAGGAGGGTTTCTTCTGAAGTTAGGATTCCAAATTTGAGGATCTAGAGGGTTTTCTCTAGGAGGGTTTCTTTCGGATACAGTAAGTCTCTCCATCATTCTTTCCATTTCTCTAGCCAAGGAATCCAATTTGGAATCAAAGGTTGATGTGGAAGGTTCCTCTTTAATTGTGACTCTCCTCTCTATCCTCTGTCGTGCCCTTTTTTCCAACAAGTTGGCCTCCACACTTATTGCGCTTTTCTACATGTCCTCCAGGGTGGTGGATTTTCTTTCCCTTAATTGATACGACATATCGTTGTCAAAACCATCGGGGAATTTTATCAATGCCAAACCTTGTGGAGGTTTAATATTGGTTGGAATTGCATTGTACAACTTATTGAAACGAATGTAGTAATCTTGTACTATCTCACCTTGATTTCTTTCGATGTTTTCGTATTCTGACAATATTTGGAGAGGGTTTTCTTTACCTCACATCTATCTAGAAAACTTCTTTGAAATGCGTTAAGGTCAAGGATTGAGGTAGCACGTAAACCTTTATACCATTTCTTAACGTCACCCGCCAAACTTTGGGCAAACAATCTCATTTGATTTTCAGCCTCATCTACTTCTTGCAGGTCAAAATAATCATTCATTTTATCAACGTGTTGTTGGGCGCTCAAAGGTCATGTTCCATCGAACTATGGAAGTCTCATTTGATAATCCTAGGGCATAGCATGGAGAGGAGCATCCAACACCAAAGAAGCATATATGGTTTCCATGATAGGTGAAGGGGGTGGGACGATATCCTGGATGCTAGGTGGGGTGGTGACAGAAGACGAGGATAAGGAGGGACTAGCTGGCACAGAGTGAGTGGTTTGAGGTTTAGCAGTGGGAGATAGAACTTCAGGGGTCCAGGGTTGCAAGACGGTTGGGTCCAGGACGGTTTTATCCACAAAGCTATCAGATTTTGTTCTGAACAGGATTTGATCGAAAAAGATGTCAAAGTCGAGATCATGAATGGAAACAAGCTCCTCTGGAAGAGAAGGGGACTTCTGAAGGGGATTATGTCTTACTGAACCTTCAGCAATGGTATTTTTCCTGAGCAACTGTTTTGGATTATCAGCTGCTATCACAGGTTCTGGGTCTGGGTGAGATCAAGTATAAGCTCTTTTGGGAGCCAGATTTCTTTTTGATTTATATATATATACTTTTTAGTTTTACGAATTCGAAAATAATATGTGCAAGTTTTCAACAACCTCTCAACATTACTTATTTTTCAGATTTGCAATATTTCAGAAGCAAACTATTCTTCCAGGGAAAAGAAGACGTGAGGTTAAAATTTGTTCAGTTCTATTCTCCAGTATGGTCACCACTCTGTTAACGCTCTGTAAATTTCCTAGAGGTTGTCAGAAAAGAAGAAATCTACGAGAGGTAATTTTACCCAACCGCTTCGAAACTGGGATCTAGCCCTACCAGCTCCAGAGAGGGATCTCTCTATATGATTTAGATATGTTTTTGAATTTAAAATATTAGGCTAGGTAAATAGAATAGGTTGATTTGGTTTGTTGTAGCTTTCGTTGGGTTGGATGAGAGCACTTTACACATCCATTGGGCTATGGGGTCTGTATCATGAAAATAAAATCTAAACCAGAAAACAAAGGAACCTTTCATAGGGTGAGATAATGTAATCACTGGATTCTTTTAGCAGCATAAATGAGGAATAGCATAAAAGGTGAGAAATGTCAGTTACAACAAAGAAGCAGTTAAGAATTTCCTTATCGTAAAATCAAAAGATACAACACTAAAATCTTTATAAGATAAATCCTGCAACATTCATTAATTTCAAAGATTAGATTTAGAAAAAAGTATGATAACTAAGCCAGAATAACATTTAACTTAGAAAGGAGAACATCACCAGTGAATACACACAAGAATCCTGTAAAAATGCCTCTTTGTATTAATGGAATATTTCTTGAAAAATATTACAGTCTGATAGCTCTCATGGCGTAAAGATCAGCCCCCAATACTTGGAAAAGTGAAGTATTTATAACCCAAAATTACAAACGATCGTGTCATTAAAGATCAGGACGTGGTAAATCTATTTTTAGCCTAACTAACTTAACAAATTACAAAAATCTAGGAAACTGTTTGATGATGTGTCGCAACTGCATGTTGTTTTCTAGGTGAACCGTTGGTGAGGCCTCTATACGACCTTGTCTGACTGGATAGCTGACTGGGCTGGGACAGCTCATCTACTACTCGATCAGGTCACAAAGCTCTTCCCATCGAAGATGACTGGGAACGTTGAATTTGAGTAACCTTCGGTAGACTTCATCCATCTCTGTGTACTTAGCAAAAGTAGGCTTGGTGATGAAGATGTACTAGATCTCATGTTGTATGTTGATGTCCAACTGAAGTGCATCTAGGAATTCCTTGCCAGTGATGCTGCCTTGAATCCATGAAAATTTCGAACTATCCTTAGCCACATCGGCTAGTCTCTTTTTGTAATCTGGGAGCATCATCAATTTGTCATTTATCACCTTCAAACCAGGAAGACCTTTCTTCTGTAGAGCCTCAATCCTGCTAAAAAACCTTTGTACCCCTAGATCCATGGCCTAAACCTTTTCTTCTAGTTGTAACATTAGTCCTCTCTTGGTCAAGACTCTTTTGACCTCAAGGATGGTCTCTGTTCTATCCTCAATTCTCAGCTCTTCCAGCTCTTCTCTAGTTTTAGAATTCAAGAATTTGATGATTTCATTAGCCCGTGTGGGCATCTCTCCTAGTTCTAATCTGATCTTCTCGATGGCTTGCTTACTTCTCTACACCAATTCATTTTTCTCAAACATAATATGTATCATTGGAAATATTTCGTTCATAGACTTGGTGATGTCTGTCCAGACACTCTCTTTGACTTCGGCCAGTGTTTTACCTGCCACTGTTTGCTTCTGAAGCTGTTGTAACTCTTGTTTGAGTTGGTATGACACCTTTTTCTCCTTGGAGAAGCTAGTTTGATAAGAATATTTGAGTTCCTGAAGGTTCTCAATCTCCTTTTTGAGCCTGCTAATCTTTGTCTCCTGCAGGTTCATCTCTTCCATAGATTTGGCCAATTCAACCATCTTTTCCAGAGACGTCAGTGCATTCACCGATGGGACTTCTGCTAGTGATGTTGTGCTCACTCCTGAGAGTGGAACTACATTCAATGGAATAATTTCCATCGGTTTCAACTGTTCTTTCTCTTTCACTAGATTTTCCAATTCAACTTCCATTTCCTTTAATTGTGCATTCTGCTCCATGATCAACTTAAGCATTTCATCTTTTTCTCATTTTGTCTCTACTATTTCCTTTGCCTGTGAATCTACTATTGGTGGAAGCTTCAATTGTTTCCTTAAAGATGCTATGTCTGTGTTTTTCTTCTTGATCATCTCCTTGACTAATTTCACATACGAGGGATGATACCCGATCTTGAGGACCAGTTCCTCCAGCATCTTGATCCTTTTATCCTTGGCAAAGGATGATATTTTCTCCAGTTTCAACTATGTTTGGACGTTGTTCAGAGACACTTGTAACCTGGAGGCAGTAGTGGAAGCATGTGCGAGCGTGGATAAGACCATTTCTCCAGTTTGCCTATGTAGATCCATTTGATCGGCTGGGTGCACGTCCTTAGTCTGGAAGTCAAAAGTTTCCCTTTTGTAATCAATGATTACCTTTGGGTCTGGCACCTATGCTTGGAGAAATGCCATGTGCATTCTGCCCTTATCCATGTCGAATGTTGATAGCAACTTGTGTTGTGCAGTCGACATCTCCTTCCAAAATTGGGCATATGTGCTGCTTGTCAGAGTCTGATTTTTTTTCTTGATCAAGTCGTATTTCTCAAAAATACTCATCTTTGGTCCTGTCTTCCCTGGCTGGTTGATTGGTGGAGTATCTATAGGCTTCTTTGGTAACACTGTGGTTATGATATTCTTTCCGCTTGTATTGAGGATCGACCGATCAACCTCTATCACTGTAGTGGATGGAATTTCCTTTTCTCTAGCCGGGTTAGGAGCCGGACTGGTTTTTGGTCTCTTGGTATGCAGTCGAAATTATTTTCATGACACTTCAGTGACAGGAGGTGACAGATCCTACCTGGGCCTTTTCTCCTTTCAAGCCTGTGGTGTGGTTGTCTGTGATACAGTGATCGGGGGGTCCCGTTGTTCTGTTTCAACCAAAGTATTTGGTTCCCATCCTGTCTAGTTTGAAAATTTTTCTACCTCAGGCATAGATACATGGACATACGGGATATTCTTGTTTTTTATCCTCATCTCTGAAATAATCCCGCACGAGTCATAGTTCCATGTGAAACTCACAAAAAAATTTATTTCCTTTAGCAACCTGTCTACTTCCTCCCCGGTGCCTCGACTATTGCAGATGAAAGACCCAATCTACCCTTTGATTATGAGCTATTGTTTCTTCTTTAAAGACACAAAATGAATATCATCTGAGTTTATCATCTTCCTTATGTATTTCAGAGAAAAAATTCTAACAGGTAAGTATTTGGGCAATTTATATGGGGCCAACTCGCACCGATAGACTCTGATCTCAGTGTGATTTTGGTACATGTACCAATCACCAGTCTTTGTATGATTTGAGATATGTAGGATCCTTTGAAATTCGTCATTAATCCTGGGCTCGGGTCTATCACTGAGCATACTCACCATTGGGTGGTAGAAATGATCCATGAACTGCTTGAAGCTAAATTCCATGGAATTATGTCTGATCAGTGAAGTCCATGCAGTTACTGGCTAGGGTCTGCCATCTCTATCCATCTTTTGCATAGAAAAAGCAAATTTGTCTGCTTCGAAGAAAATGAACAGGTATGCCAGTATTGAAGAATACCAGAACATGCCTTATGTGGCAAAGTTGACGAATTGGTCGTGAATGTTGTTCACCAAGAACGTACTGAAATCAAACTGTGTAGTGGGCTTCTCATCGGTGGAGAAAATAGACAAAAATCCCAGAATGGGCTCATCTACCCACTGATCTGAATAATAACCCAACAAGGTGCATAACGACGTGATAACCTGGTTTCCTTTTGTTGAGAACATGGAGGAAGGATAAGGGGGATTTTTAGCGGGGAGCTGAGTGGACTGTGGAAGAAAAATCTCAAATATTTGAGCTCTTTGAGGAAAGGTCATTTTTTGGTATAACTCTGTAATGATTTCAAGGTTAAAAGGTGAGGCGAATTCGTCTCGAGATATTTGCATCATTTGGTCGATGGTTTCTGGCGTGATGAGGAAAATAACTTCCCTAGACGAGGATACGATGGCTCTTTACTCAAGAATATAGTGGGTTTGGCACTTGAGGGTGAACTCTGGGAAATGGTGAATCTGGGGGAAGAGATACAGGGGTAGGTTGGACTCCCAGAGTCCAATTTCATCACTCTGGTCCAGGAAGACTTCTTTAGGCCATGATTGAAGGTCTGCGAAGTTGAAATCGCACTTAGTGTTTGTGATTAAGTAGTCTTTGTCGGCCAGTGGAATCCTGTCGAGGTCGACAAGAGGTGGGAGAGACAGATTCTCCTCTCCTTCCTTTTAATTTTGACTTTGGCGCCATTATAGTAACAATACCTGCAAATAAAAAAATGTTAGCAGGGACGATTGTAGATGGAGGCGACTGACTGTAATGAAGAAGAAAACAGGGTAAATTATCTGGTGCGATGAGTGGGTAAATGGTGAAGGAATGAATATTGAGGGTAATTTTGAGTAAACGGGTATACGTTGGGTGTGGGGGACATGTTAGCTGGTTTAACGGATAAGTTATCCAGTAACAAATGGCCAACAGGTCATTTAGAACGTGAGATGGCAGGTGACAGTAACTAAGGGATACAGATGAGTGATGTGGAAGTTATCGGTTGGGGGAAAAAATCATGGTGAGGGGACTTGCCATGGGTGAACAAGGGAGAAGGACTGATGGAGTTATGGGATGTGACTCTTATGGAAAGGTGGATGATGAAGTCATGAGGTGACAAGGTATGTCAGACAGTAGGAGGCGGTGGGACTCGGGACCAGTAGATTCATGCCATGTATAGATAGGGGCCCCGCTAGAGTAAGATTCCATTCTGGACCCCCCCCCCCACCGTTAAAGGTAGATAATTCAGGGGGGTCCGAAAAATAACTTGGTTCATCGATCTATGTGCTTTCCTTTTGACCACAGATTTGTGTGCGCTCTTTAACACACATTCCGGACCCCCCCCCTCCATTAAAGGTAGAACAGATAGGGGGATCTAGAATCCAATATAGACCATAGATCTAAGCGTCGAAACTTGGGCCATCCAGAGGTGCACATACATTATCTGCAATTCCGGACCCCACCCCCATCGTTAAAAGTAGAACGGTCGGAGGGGTCTAGAAAGACTTGTCCTCCGTAGATCTGGGTGGGATCATCTGATTCGTTGATACATGAGCGACCCATAAATGTGGGCATGAAAAGCATATGTGCCCAAAGAACTTAGGATAAGTGCATACCGTGGGTTTTCCTGAGCTTTCACATGTTTATATCACCAAGGGGTTAGACACACAACCTTCTATGCATCCAAGACATGGTCCAACATTGATCATCGAGCTGGTTTTATTGAAAATAAAGCAAACTACCCTATGTTCTAACCTAATTTCCTATGACAATTAGCCCAGATTAAACTATTGGACTAAGAACTTACTCTACCTTGGGGCTATCTGAACAAGATTACACAGTCTGGCCAGATTTATTCACTAACTAACCTAGATCACTTGGCTAAGATTAAACAGTTTAGCCAAGCTTATTCATTATTCTCATCAACATCAATTTAAAAGAACTTGGCCATGCTTGAAAGGTATGGACCAAGTCACTGTTATTGCATGGGGCCTTAATTGAAATTCTTTCATGCCCTCTTTTTCTCTTTTTCTTTTTCCTCTTTTTCTTTTTCTTTTCTCAAATTATTTGCAGAATGAAAAGTCATTTGGCAAACAAAAAACACTAAAGAGATAGCATTCCAGTCACCAGTTGATCCTATAAATTATAGGGTGATAACACCAAGTATGTACCAATCATGTGTCAACTACTCATCAACTATGACTCATCAATATGTACCAACATCATCAACTATACACCTCATGTATGTGCCAACTCAT
>ML839347.1:9116-33554 GCA_009831015.1 Picea engelmannii | reverse complement strand
TGCATAAGTGTATCGCTGCGATGATTGTGAGGATCTACGGATCCTTAGTGATTCAATGGATAAGTGGTGGTCAACTGAGTATTACGAAGAGAGTGTTGGATGGGGATTTTTTCGCTTGGGGGTTGATGATGCATGCCATGATGATGGGGTAGATTAACCAGTGTCAGACTACCAACTTCGATGACTTTTCCTTTGGATCGATCTTGGTGGCATGGTTTTTGGAGAGGGTGCCCATATTGTGCTCGAGAGTGTTGTTGGCAGTTGCAGGGCCATGTGAGCCTCGACTGATGCGGTGGGCATTGATTTTGGTATGACATGGAGGTGGGGAGGGTGGCCATTACTTTACAGCCACATTAGCACATGTGTGGCGTCATATGCCACAAATTATACTGCGGTTCCCATATGGTGGGATGGAATTCTGGCATGACCCGAATATGGTGTTTCCTCCTGGGGAGGTGTGGGACCAGATAGGTATGTTGTTGTACTTTATTTTTTGTGATTTTGATAGTATAGAATATGTTTATATATGGATGGATACTGATGCTATCATTTTTTGTGTTTGTGCAGATGTGGGGCCACAAAGAAAATTTGGTTGTGGAGTCAATGCATCAAGGGCCAGTGAGACTACCGCGGGTAGAGCTGCGGGTGGGAGAGAGACGCCGGAAGGAAGAGGCTGGTGTGAGGCCATCCGATGAGGCGAGAGCTGAATGGAGGCACAGATTTGACAATCCAAGTGCAGGTCCATCTCAGGCACCTTAGGGAGAGGTTGGTAGGGATTTAGACGGTTTTCGCCGCCAGTTGGAGGTGGTACTACAAGGTGTGCCCGAAGGTATCTGGTCCCACATCGAGTATGAGAGAGTCGAGGAGTAGTGTGTGGGTGGCACTGCAGAGTTGCGGACCCTAATCCATAGAGCAGCTGTAGCTGGGGAAATGATGATTAGATGACTTCCCCCCAGACCTAGAGGACGCCCAGCTAGTGGGACACCTCCTGCAGATAGAGGACCTGGTGGTGGTGCTTTGGAGGCACCATGAGTTCTATGTTGTATTTTTGTATTTATATAGGCCTGCGAGCCCATTTTGTATAGGGTAGTGTGACACCCATTTTGTACCTATAGGGGTGAGGGGGGCTCACATTCCTATGGGTAATGTACATGTTGTACTTTTTTGTAAACATTGATGACACATTTATCTATTTATATATATGGATATACATGTTTGAGATCTCCGCAGTTTTTACATGTGATGATATTTTGTTTTTTATGATGTCTAATCTATATGTTGTGAAAGACTTGTTATGGTTTATGTATGTGTGATGGTGTCTTTATTTGATACATGCCAATATAATACTATGTTAGCCATGTTATATGATGTTTGATTAAATTGTCTTGGAATATGTGTAAATTTAATTGAATCAAAATTGTGAGATAAGAGTCTAACTTGTAGGTATTTTCGGAAGAGGCAAGGAGCACGAACACGGTACACATTGTTGAGCTGCATGACGACGAGCTGGGAATCTAATAAGATGCTAAGGTGATGAATGTGGCAGTGATGGGCCTCGACGAGGATTCCAATGAAGACTGCGTATTCTGCTTGATTGTTGGTTGTTGAGCCCAAACATATGCTTCTGGAGTGGGGCAGTTCATGTGAGGGGGTGTAGAGGGCCCAAGCAGTCGAAGCGAGATTCTGTGTCTAGCAGCTAGCTTTGTCACCGTAACTGATGTGGTAGGTCGATGGAGGATGAATTTTTCAATAACACAGATTGGTAGATTAGACATGAGGCGCAGAGGGAACAAAAGAAGACTAAAAACTCTACAAATGTGTACAAAAAAGAAAAATTCTAGTGTATAATGACTACGCTCAGGCGTAAAACTTTTTTAAGTACAACTCATTGATGGGTTCTTTGAGAGGATAACCTTCTATAGAGGCTAGGATGTAAGCACCTTTAGTGAGGTAGTGTTGGATGATGTAGGGTCCATGCCATAATGACTTGAATTTCCCATGGCTGAAGGTATCGTGAGCGATATCATAGGCTAGGACGAGATCTTCTTCATTGAATGAGAGAAGGTTGACATGCTAGTCAAAGGTTGATTTAGACCATATTTTAGCTGCCTCATTGTTCTGTAATGAAGATCGATGATCTTCATCCAACAAATCTAAGTTCAACAAGTGATTCTCTATTGGAGCAGTTTCAGGTAATATATCGATGGTGGTGCACAACGTGGGGATTTCACAATCGATGGGAAGGGTGGCTTCAATCCCATGGATGAGATGAAACAATGTAAAACTGGTGGCAGTTTTGACTATTGTGTGATAATCCCATAATGTTGAAAACAACATCTGATGCAAATTGGTTTTATGTTTGTTGACAGTATGTTGCAAAATGGTTTTGAGGACTTTGTTAACAGCCTCGACCTGTCCATTGGACTAAGGGTAATATGGGGAGGCAAACTCATGGGAGAAGCCTAACATTGATGAGAGTTCGATGAAGATCTCATTCTCAAAGTGTTTACCATGATCAAAGACTAACTGTAGTGGGACTCCGAAGTAGGTAATTACGTGGTTGAAGAAAAAATGCGTTGTTGTGTCAGCGATGTTGTTGAAGGTGGGCATGGTGTCGACCCATTTGGTAAAGTAATCCACTCCCATGACGATATACTTGTGTCCATTGCTAGATGGAGGGTTACAATTCATGAAGTCTATGCCCCATTTTTAGAAGGGGCTGACAATGATGACTGGATGTAGAAGAGTGGGTGGCACTCATGCCTTGTTTTCATAGAGCTAGAATTTGTCGCATCGCTTAACACCATGGATGTAGTCATGAAACAATGTGGGCCAGAAGTAGCCTGCTCGAATGATTTTCTGGGTGATGGACATCCCTAAGAGGTTTCCACTGCAAGCGTCATTATGGAAATCGTTCAAGACTCTATCTACCTTGTCGATAGTCAAACATCGACGGAGTATGGTGTTGACCCCATGTCAATATAAGATGTCACTGATAAGGAGGTATCAGGGGGCCTGATGGTGAATGTGCCGACGATCATCTCATGGAATATGAGACCCAAACTTTTGTGTTCAAAGGTATATGAGAAGGTCACCATACCAAGGGTCATCCGATGGGATGTAGAAGAGGTGCTCGTTGGGAAAATATGTATTGACGGGAGAACTTGTAGTGTCTAAGGGAAACACTGTGATGAGTTCGATGAGAACAAGTGCTTTCTATATTTTGGGATTTGAAAACTCGAGGTCATATTCCTTAAGGATGATGATCCATCGAGATAATTTACCATTAATTTGTCGTCGACTAAGAAAGTACTGCATGGGATTAGAATCTGCCACGACTTTGGTATTGCAAAGAAATATATAATGATGTAGTTTCTAGACTACGAGGAAAACTATGAGGGCGAGTTTCTCTTCATGATTATAATTCAGGGGTGGTCTTGAAAGATTTTTAATGATGTAGTAAATAATATGTTTGCGACCATCATCCCCTCGTTGAATGAGAACTCCTACTACTGAGACAGATGAGGTCGATAAATAGAGGATGTAATTGCGATCATATTCGGGAGGACTAATCAAAGGGATGTTGGAGAGTGCCACTTTTAAATCATCAAAAGTGGTTTGAGCATGTTCATACCATTGGAATGGGATATCATTACGCAGTAACCGAAGGAAACCATGCACGTGAGTGGTGTAATCTAGGACAAAGCATCGTAAAAAGTTGGTTTTTACTTGTAGGCTTTGTAGTTGGCTCAAATTCTGAGGTGGTGGAATTTCTGTGATAGCTTGGACCTTGAGGGGGTCCACAATGATGTTGTGTTGGGAAACGATGAACCCAAGGAGGTGTCCAACAGTGATGAAAAATACACACTTGAGGGGATTCAAGCAGATATTGTACTGGCGACACCATTGGAAGATAACTCATAAGTCATCTAGATGCCGAGTTTGTTTCTTGGATCGAGCAGTGAGGTCATCCGATTAAGAGAGGATGATGTAAGCGAGATCATGGAAAACATAAGTCATGGCATGTTGATACATAGCATCTGCATTCTTGAGCCCAAAGGGCATGACACGATAGCCAAAAGTTACCCATGGGGTTGTAAATGCAATTTTATACTAATTTGCTGGGTGAATTTGGATTTGATTGTAGCCATAGAAACCATCCATGAAGGATGGAGCCTTGTGGCCTACACAGTCATCGATAATTTTGTCGATGAAAGGTGTAGGGAAGTTGTCTTTGGGACAAGCATGGTTGAGATCGCAAAATTTGGTGTAGACGCGAATAATGCCCTATTTTTTATTAACGGGGATGGGGTTGGAGATGCATGACGTGTATGCAATGGGGTATATGAACCATGCATCACGTAGTTTGTCAATTTCATCTTTGATAGCCATTGCTTTGGATGGGTGCAGTGGGCATTTCTTTTGACGTATAGGGGAGAAATCTAGCCATGTGTCGATGCGATGTTTGATGATTGAAGGATTGAGGTCGGGCATCTCTGTATATGACTAGGAAAAAATATCCCGGTATTCCTGAAAGAGTTCTTTGTAAACGGTGAGTTCCCTAGGGGAGCATGCAACACCAATGGTGATTTCTTCGATGATTTTGAGTTTGATGGTGTTAGCGCCAATTCTTGCAAGCGGGATATTTCTCTCCGATTTCAAGACCTTGGTGTAAAATAAATGAAGAAATGGGTTTTAAAGACCCATAAAATGCATTTTATCCAAAGGCCGCATTCATGAGAATCAAGCGCAACACATAGAAGAAGTCCATTTCGGGCTTAAAATCAAGCGAGCGGGCATTTTTTATTTTTCAGCGGTGAGGATCCATCGATGGAGTAGATCAACGGTCATCGGGTAAGCCAGAGCCACAAAGTTGCACGAGTTTTAGCGCATGGGCTCATCCCTTAGGGCCAAAGTCACGAAATGATCGTGGTCGTCTGATCCAGTCGGGACACATGGTGCTTGATTAAGTCCGGTCACCATCTCAGCTATCGCGACTCTGAAATATCGGGGTCGATTCCCTTCCATCCATGATACTTGAGATGCGAAGGCATATTTGGGTGTGGGCCCATGGTCATAGCACAAGGTCGTATGGAAAGGTAGTTGGAGGAAGAGGAGTGAGAACTCCCAGTGGGAGAAACCCCAAAAATATCGGGACCGTTAGTCTTGAAGGATACGTGGCGCCTGATTAAGTCTGATCACCATCTTGGCTATCACGACTTTGAAATACAAGGGTTGACTCCCTTCCATCCATGATACATGAGATGTGAAGGTGCCTTTGGCTGCGGGCCCATGGTCATAGGTTCAGGGTTGTTCAATGGAAAAATGATTGTGGCCGTCAGTTTTTAAAGCCCATCCAATCGTTGATCTTGGAGGGTCATTTTATGAGTTTGGGCACCAGGAAATTCAAAGGCAGGGGAAGTAGAAATCCCCAAAAGAAGAAGTGCTGAGATGCCCTTTGAGAGAGGCGCCAGGTCATGGCCCTGGGTTACGTTGATGGCGGTTCCAGAAGAAAGGGAGGCTAGCCTCTGAGCCTTAGAGAGTAGGCACGTAGTCTTCTCTTGAGCATATCGTCTTGGCCACTCCCTGGGGAAGCAGTGAATGAAAATCGAGCAGGTAGATGAAACCTCAGCTCGAGCCATAAATGGAAGGTATGGGAGGCCTGAAGCAATTATCTCATGGTACCCTTGTGTGCAGGTCCCCCCTGCAAGAGCCATACTGTGTTAAGGTGGCGTATGACGAAGGAGTTTCGTCTAGGTTTGACTGATGAGATGCCATGCCTTGGAGGTTATAACATGCCTCTGTTGGGCAAATTTTTCTGAGTATATATACTCAATTTTTCTATTTTTGTAAGGATCGATGGTAGAGAAAAGCTCCCAATTGTAAAACTTTAACAAAGCCTCCGGTTCTCTGGTTATAGACTGACATTTTGAGACTTCTTTTTTAATGACATCCAACCTCCTCCTTTCCTTTTTCCTCTGAATCTTAAAGCTTGGGCATGAATGATCCAGTCGGGTGTTGTAATAACTATATGATGCATGTTTGATTATATTAGTTCTGCAACATTTTAAGTTTACTTTGAAGTTTCTTGGGTTTGAGAGGATCTCATATCTAAGACTTTTCCTCCTTTAAAGGCCTGCTGGAAGACTAGATGTCTAGATCAAACTTTATTTCCCTTTTCTTTCCCTCCATTTACTCACCACTATGCAAAAATTACTGGCTTAAGTTAGATCAAGACCTCGCATGTCTTTGCCGTTCCAACCCAGTTTTCTAAGTTAAAATGATATTGTTCTGAGTTTACTTCCATTCTATCCCCTTTTATCAACAAATCGTGACATTTAAACTGATGGGCATTGGGCTCTGCTCCTACTGCAATCGAGGAGTGACTTTTGACGCCAACATTTCTGGTGTCGTTCCCGGGGACGAATTTGAAAATTTTCCCTGGGATTGAACGACATTGAGCCTTTGATTCTGAAGGTGCATCAAGCATCAGAGCCCTTGAATATTTCTACTATGCACCTAGTGACTCCACTGTAGCAACTCCACTATTTCCACTTCATTGTTTCGGCTGTGGCTACTTTAGCACACTTGAAAGCTGACCAAGAGGAGCTTTCTCAAGAAGGTTTCAACAGCTGATTTCTCAGCCTGAGAAGTTTCCTGGGAGGACCCAACGTTAATATTTGGCCTTTGATGGTGAAAAAAGACCAGACACATTCAAAGCTGTGAATTTTTCACTTGGCGACTCCATGATTCAGGGATCGATTGACGACTCCGCTGGTTCAAAATGCGAAAAAATCCTAGCTCGGAGGTTTTCTCCTTTTAATTTTTCTGCTATCCCTAGTTTTCCCAATGTTGTCCCTTCTCCGGATGAATGGCATGATTATTTGCCTATATTTAGGGAGCATGTAGAGGACAACCCTTCTCGTCATCTCGAAGAATTTCATGAGCTCATGCATTAATGGGAGATACATCAGGAAGATGTGTTAATGAAAATGTTCATGTCCTCGTTAGCAGGGGATGCTCGTAAATGGTATCATTCTTTACCCCCTGCTAGCATTTCGTCACTCATAGAATTTCATGCAGCTTTCACCACCTATTGTCAGAAGATTTATCCCTCTGAGTTAATTTTTCATAACTGTTGTGAGGGATACAACAACTGTATACAAGATAGAGCTGCTTCTTACGTTGCCTGTGAGGATGATCCTGATGACTCGGATAAGAAATTAGTCCTTTATCATCCCCATTCATATGCATCAGAGGAAGGTTATGAGAGTGAAGGTTGTGAGGAGGGAGAAGATTCTTGGGGTGGAGTTATGAAACTGGTGAAATCTCTCACTTCCAGACTAGACAGGTGGGAAGCTGAACGATGTGCATAGGATTTTCCATCACTTGAAGAAGATGCTCTTGGCAGCTCTACTGAGGGTGATTATGAAGATTTCATAGTGGTAGAGGCATTAGTTTATGCTGCTAATGAGCATGTTGTCTCAAATTTAAAGGAAGAATCCATTGTGGAAGAGGATTGTTTTCTTTTCCTTCACGATATTTCCCATGATGTATTTACATTTGGGATTGAAAAGAAGGATCAGGAGATTGTTCCTTTTTTACAAGATGGGGGAGTTTTGTGCTCACCCAACTTTGATGATCATTCTGGTAAAGAGAAGAATACGAAGCCTTTTCCTCTGTTCACAAATGAAGGACATGCGAGGAAATCATCCTTCTTGAGAAACATGATGAGGAAAAGAGCTTTTCCATGGGTCTTGTTTATGGCCATTATGAATCTGACCCTTGGGAGAGCCAAGAAGAAGAAATCCTCCCAGATATGATTATGTCTAACGGAGGCTGTGATGATGAGGGATGTAAGGATGGAATTCTAGAGGAAGAAGATGCTCTAAGTGAACTGATGGAGTAGGTGAAATCTCTCACTTCCCAACTAGCAAGGTTGGAGGTTGAATGATGTGCAAAGTATTTTCCACCCCTTGAAGCAGATGTTCCTGGCAGCTCTACTGAGGATGATGATGAAGAGTTCATAAATGTAGAGGCCTCGCACTATGCTCCTAATGTGCATGCTGTTTCAACCTTTGATGATTATTCGTATGAGGAGAAACAAAGTCCTACATCACCATTTGCTGATAAGAGAAACCAGCCTATGTATGACAACTACGAATCAAATTCTGACCTGGATATGTTGGATTTCCAAGAACAGACCATAGAGCCTTATCCTCTATTCACTAAAGAAAATTAGCATGAGGAAATCAACCATCCCAGTCCTTACGAGGAAGAGCAAAGCTTTCCCACAGGTCCTGTTTATGACGATTATGAATTTGACTCTGGAGAGAGACAAGGAGAAGAAGGAGAAGAACCAGAAGAGAAGCAGAAGGGACATTTTATCTTATGTCTAGAGCTAGTCAGTGAGTAGCCACCGCCTGAGATCAATCAGCCTATGTCAATTGTCCACCCACCTCTACTTACTAGAGATATTCAACCACATGTGAACAACTGTGTAGCAAAGGAGGCTTCCTATCGCCCATTTTCTGGAGTTTTCCACTGGTCCTATGAGCTTGTGAAGGAATACATGGAGTTGTATTTCCTTCACAATTTGGAGCTGCCCTATTTTATCTCTACTTCAGCTTGTAAGGAGGAGTTGAAGAGAGTAACCATTCTGCTGTCATGGTTACACCATCTATTTGTGATCATCGACAGAAGGAAGGAGCTTCTATTCAGGAAGTTGCTTGATTGTCTATGGTGGAAGTTTGCTTTCACCTAGCCCCATATAAAGGAATTTATTAGTTTAGCACCGTACATAAATAAGCTCCTTGGAGCATGTGTGTTTATTTTTTATTTCGCTTATAGGCATGTATTTTTAAGCAGGGTGTTTTGAGCTCGACTCCAGAGCCCAACAGAAGGCAACTAGAACTGCAGAAGGAGTTCTTAAAGCATCACAAGGACGACTCTATCCCCCATGGAGCCTCATGTTAGCACCAATTCTTGCAAGTGGGGTATTTCTCTCCAATTTCAGGCCCTTGGTGTAAAATAAATGAAGAAATGGGTTTTAAAAACCCATCAAATGTGTTTTAAAAACCCATCAAATGTGTTTTATCCAAAGGCCGCATTCATGAGTGTCAAGTGCAACACACAGAAGAAGTCCATTTCGGGTTTAAAATCAAGTGAGCAGGCATTTTTGTTTTCAGTGGTGAGGATCCATCGATGGAGCAGATCAATGGTCATCGGGTAATCCAGATCCATGGAGTTGCACGAGTTTTAGCACATGGGCTCATCCCTTAGGGAAAAATTCATGAAATGATCATGGTCGTCCGATCCAGTCGGGACACATGGCGCCTGATTAAGTCCGATCGCCATCTCAACTATCATGACTCTGAAATACAAGGGTCGACTCCCTTCCATCCATGATACACGAGATGAGAAGGCGCCTTTGGGTGTGGGCCCATGGTCATAGCACAAGGTTATATGGAAAGGTAGTTGGAGAAAGAGGAGTGAGAACTCCCAGTGGGAGAATCCCTGAAAGGATCGGGACCGTTAGTCTTGAAGGATACGTGGTGCCTGATTAAGTCCGGTCGCCATCTTGGCTATCACAACTTTGAAATACAAGGGTCGAATCCCTTCCATCCACGATACACGAAATGCAAAGGTGCCTTTGGGTACGGGCCCACGGTCATAGGGCCAGGGTTGTTCAATGGCAAAATGATTGTGGTTGTCAGTTTTTAAAGCTGATCGAACCGTTGATCCTAGAGGGCCTTTTCATGAGTTTGGGCACCAGGAAATTCAAAGGTAGGGGAAGTAGAAATCCTTGAAAGAAGAAGTGTTGAGATGCCCTTGGAGAGAGGCACCAGATCATGGCCTTGGGTTACATTGATGGTGGTGCCGGAAGAAAGGGAGGCTAGTCTCCGAGCCTTAGAGAGAAGGCATGTGGTCTTCTCCTGAGCATACCATCTCGGCCACTCCCTGGGGAAGCAGTTAAGGAAAATCGAGCAGGTATATGAAACCTCATCTCGAGCCATAAATGGAAGGTATGGGAGGCCTGAAGCATTTAGCCTGTGGTACCCTTGTGTGCAGGTCCCCCTTGTAAGAGCCATACCGAGTTAAGGTGGCGTATGATGAAGGAGTTCCGTCCAGGTTTGACTGAAGAGATGCCATGCCTTGGAGGTTTGAGCATTCCTTTGTTGGGTGAATTTTTCTGAGTATATATACTCAGTTTTGCTATTTTTGTAAGGATCTATGGTAGAGCAAAGCTCCCAATTGTAAAACTTTAACAAAGCCTCTGGTTCTCTAGTTATAGATTGACATTTTGAGACTTCTTGTTTAATGACAGCCAACCTCCTCCTTTCCTTTTTCCTCTGAATCTTAAAGCCCAGGCATAGATGATACAATTGGGTGTTGTAATAACTATATGATGCATGTTTGATTATATTAGTTCTGCAACATTTTAAGTTTACTTTGAAGTTTCTTGGGTCTGAGAGGATCTCATATCTGAGACTTTTCCCCCTTTAAAGGCCTCCTGGAAGACCGGATGTCCAGAGCAGACTCTATTTCCCTTTTATTTCCCTCCATTTACTCACCACTATGCAAAAATTACTGGCTTAAGTTAGATCAAGACCTCACATGTATTTGTTGTTCCAACCCAGTTTTCTGAGTTAAAATGATATTGTTCTGAGTTTACTTCCATTTGATCCCCTTTTATCAACAAATCGTGACATTTAAAATGATGGGCGTTGGGCTCTGCTCCTGCTGCAATCGAGGAGTGACTTCTGACGCCAACAGATGGAAATGTCACTTTTGACAGTGGGGGAAATGTTTGCCATGTTTCCTTCTTCAAAAGAATCAGGGGTAGGGATAGGGTTGTTGAACCAGTCTATATTCCCTGACGGAATAAAATCCTTGGTTTCGATTGCATATATGGAGGTTTGGCTAGGAGGGTTGAAGGCTTCCTGTGAGAGAAAGAGCACTCTGTGATAAAGCATGTTTCATGGGCAATCGAGGGTAGTTAGTTCCTCTAGGATATCTTCATTGCAGTGGAAAATGCGAGAATATAGGGGATCCAAGGAAGTAACATTGGTGACTATTACCATGTGATTGTATTTAGGTGGTGAAGAAGTGGAGGGGGTATCACAATTGTGGTGCGATAGTGTGCTTGAAATAAACCAAATGTCTAGACACTGTGGGTTGTAAACTGTGTTCGACGGTAAGATTTCCTAGGGGAAATGAACTAGAGAGTTTGGAGGATTTGGGGGCAAGTCCTAAGACGGTGTATCCATGAACCAGGGAGGGGGGAAGCAACTCAGGTTCAAGGGAGGTGATGCGAATAATATCTAGATAAGGAATATGGGGAATCAATTGAATCACAGAAAGTGGGGTGGTTGGAGGATTTCGAAGAAGGGCCATTTGACAATGCCTGTATTCAATGATTGAAATACACTGGTATGTGAAATGATGAAGTGAGTCACAAAGAGAGAAAGGAAACCTCATCCATTTGTTGAATGAATTCATGACATAATGGATGTTTGTGATGTGGGTACTTGATGACATGAGCAGAGAGGGGTTTGGCTGAAAGATCTAGCATACTTCCATTAACGTTTGTCAAAACTGAGGTAGGGTGGGGAAATGATGAGTGTAGTATCCATACTCTAAACAGATGTCACATGCGAATATGGTTCTCAGACCTTTACTACCTGTATTAGTGGATGCAGTGGGAGTAATAGGTGTCCTTGGTGAGGCGATGAACGATGTGGTTGCTCCAGGGAGTTGGATCAAATTGCGTAAATCGGGGAGAGAGGGACATATATTTTTGGGGTGTTCCTCTCTCTCGCAGAGTGTGCAAAGAGGTTGAACTTGGGGAGGAAGTGGAGTGGTGGGCTCTTTCTTCTTCCATCTACCCCCAACCTTCGCGGTGGTGTTGGAAAGTGGGGGTGAGGGAGGTGTGGTCGGAGTTAGAACTAGAATCTGCATTGGGATTCCCTCTGTTTGGGGAGGGAGGGATGGTTGAGGAACCATCGTTGAAGGGTGTAGATAACATACCAGAATGGAGGACACCATGTTTGGAAGGGCAAGCATTGCGGCTACTTGGAAATATTGTACTCCCCTTGGGGGGTGAAAGAAGGGAATTTGAGTAATGTCTTGGGGGATTGTCTTCCAAACTGGGATTTGAACTTGAGGGAGGGTGAAATCGGGGATAAGTGGTGTCATCAGGTTCTCAAGGGATTCCCGAGATAAGGTTTCTTCCACTATTGGGATGTCAAGGAGGAGAGAAGCCTTTGTGGGAGGAATGGTATCTCCATTTTTGGTCCCATTGGAAGATATGAAACACACTTTTGCTGAGGGGTGTATGAGCAGTGGTGCTTCGTGGTATGCTCCCAACAAAGATGGGTCCTTGAAAATTTTGGGGGCCATATCCATGAATGGATATGCGTCGGAACTAGTGCGGACAAAAGGTAAGATGTTATCGATGTTGGAAGAGTGGTTAGGCTCGTAATGTGAAACTTGGTTGATGGTGATGATCTTCCCATTGTGGGGGAACATCATCGTTTGAAACATAGAATAGGCCACAAATTTCATAGCGTACATGAAGCTACGTCCAAACAAGATGTTGTAATCAAGTGGGGTGTTGATAACCTCAATGTCGAGAAGGATGGTTTTTCCCCCGAGTTCAATGTGGACATTTTGAAAGAGCCCTTTAGGAGAGGATGGTCATCCATCATAGGCTCTTAACGTGATGCTGGATGGTATTAGCTCAAGGGAGCCAAGTTTCTTCCATACAATTTTGGACATGATGCATGCAAATGCAACTTCATCAATGATACATCGATGAACCGTGATGCTCTGAATTTTGGCTGGTACCTGGAAAGCTACCAAAGCGGGGAGATGAGGTTCCCCATAATCTAGATCAAAGGTGATGAGTCTAGTATCAGCTGGGTTGAATGCCCCCAAGGCGGAAAGTAAGGATTTCCATTGAGTTGGATAGGTTTGGAGGACCTCCAATACTAACATAGTTGCAGGAGACTGTGCCAAGTCATCGACCAGACTATAATTGTGTGCTTCCCTAGCCTGAGGGTTGTGGACATTCCATTCTAATGGGATGTGAGGAATATGAATGGGGGGTTTAGTGTTAGGGCGTGGAATCATCAAGGGTTGTCCGAATATAGATGGATCTTCTTTCGAAGTGGTGGGAGTGGATTCATGGGGTGCCCTGTATTGACAACTGCGTGTTTGTAGAAGAATTTCTTCTTCGATAGTGAGGAGGATATTGCGATCCACCGAATTCCCATGGTTTTGATACTGTCCCATCTTTGGTGGGGTAGGATGCATCTCCTATTGGGTATTCATCACACCTTGGTGTGGAATAGGTTTTTGCATCATAGTTGGGGGTGGTTGTTGAAAATACTATTGTGGGGCCTGCTGAGGGGCAGGTGAAGCTGGAGGACATGGCATGTTCATGGAATCTTTCATCCATTTGACGTTAGAAATTTGAGGGCAATGGTGAGTATAATGACCATGCTCACCACAACGAGCACAAGGGAAGTTTGTCCCGAGGTTTTTATTGTTTTTCCTCCCTTGGCGTTCGTTGTTATTACACCCTTGGGGGTTTTGGGTACCCTCGTCTTGGTTACCCCCAATGGGTTGGTTTTGTTGGGGATTATTCCCCCCTGGTCCTGGGTTATTATTTATTCAATTTTTTCCTTTCTTTTTGGCATTATTCGGTTGATGGGATGGATTTTCCGTATTCAGTTGTTCAAAATTTTGAAATTGTTGAATGGGAGAGGGATGAACAAAGTTAACCCCAACGTGTGGTTGTCCTTGTGGAGGAGAAATTGGCTGTGGAGGAACAGGAAATGGAAAATACAGATTATTATGTGGTAATGATCTGTAGGGTGCATAGGAAGGTGTAGCAATTTCACTAGTGCTCAGGTTATAAGCTGAGGTAGAGGTGGTACTAGAACTTGGTTGAATGGTCAGGTGCATCATGGGTGTCGACATGGGTCCACTCATGGGTGGAGGGAGGACAACAAGTTATGGTTGCTGATAAGGGGGGGAGGTTAATAAGGGGGTCCTCCATACATCGATGGATATTGGGGTGTACCATACATAGGTGGTGGTTGGATGTATGGATTGTGGTGTGTTGTGGTACCAATCAATCCATTCGCTGAGTGAGACATCCTAGGTTTGTCCTGGTCAAATGGTACGGGTCTTGGGGCATCAGGTATTACTGTGTCTAAGTATCCTGACTGTGCATAGATGAGGTCGTATTGTTGAGACTTAATGATGGATTACGCTTCGGTTTGGGGGAAGGTGGAGGCCACATCTTTGGCAAGGAGAGAAACGAGTGATCTGAGAAATCAATCGAGACATTGTTCTTTGGTGGTTTCTGCTTTGCATAAACTACGTCACCTCCAGCCCCAGTCAATTAATTCCTTAGTACATGCCAACCATCTTCCCATTAACTCATTCAATTAAACCATGTATCGAAACCATCACCCACTAATTTCCAATATGTGGATCCATATCACATTTATCCATTTCCAAATTATGCCATAACATAAATCAACCATGTTTCATATAACTCAATCAAATCGCATAGCTATTAACTTGTTAGCTAGGGTTAACTATGATCATTTCAATTTCAATGCATGTAGAGTAGTATATTAGCACATTTTAATTCCTTCCTTTTGCATTTTGTTATATTGCTTTTATTTCTTTTCCACTGCTCTTATATATTATTACTAACATGTCTCTTGTGCAGGTGTCCCAGTAATTTATCCAAGAAAAGATAGCAATGATAACAATAGATAACATATGTCGTTGTAACATAAAATTTGAGCCTAGAGCAGTAGAAAAAAAACACATAATATTCCTTATCATCATCCAATGGTCGTTGTTATCAGATAAATCGGTAGGTGCAGACACTAACTGATCTCCTTAGATCCACCTAGATCTAGAACAAAACACACCAGAACATGATGCTTTCCTTACGTTTTAAATATTGAATTTACTAACTAAAGAGGGATGGGTGACATACCATTTAAATGTTTCTTCCTCTCGCCATCACCATCCTAGCTCCATTCTAATGCTCATACAATGACGAACCTACAAAATAACACAACCAACCAAAGTGATAGTAATAGCATAAACTCAATATAAACCTATGTATGTGATCAAGGAATCATACAATAAAACACAACAAGATTTATAGGAAATAATCATATTACTGTATCATATTAAATGTGAAAGAGAGATTAAAACCATGGCCTTGATGTCGTAAGGTCCCTTCCAACTGTCCTTCATTCCCCACACACTTCCACTCCAAGAATTCTGGGAGCATAGATCTGATAATATTCACAATCTATCTTGACAAAGGCAAAACTCAAAGACACTCCACCCAAGCTAATAATTCCAAGCCAAATCCAACTTAGCCCTTCTCCATGAGATCTCCTCTCCTTTTATAAGTTGAAGAGGATAAGGTGAGGAGGTTAGGATGATCCCAATAAATCATGAAAGTGAGTAAAATCCAAACCATTCAGATGCCACCTCACCATGGAAGTTTCTCCTTCTAGAAGATTCGAGAAAACACTCATTTTTCCCATGTGTAAGCATTCTCGCACCCTGCCTATAGAGAAGACTGCGAACTCCTCGTGACCTAGCTATGATGCAACCTACGAGAATCAAGCATTCTTGCACCCTAGATATAATGCATCCTGAGAACTTCCTTTTTTATAGGGTTTTTACAAAGGAAAATGCAACTTCTTTTCTCAGGAAAAGTTCTTCTCCCTTCCTTCTTCAGCAACTCGGCCACTGACCCCTCTGAAGGCAACAGATAGGTTTACATCATTAACGGTCATAGGGATGATGAAAATAATGTGTAACAGAGAGCCTCCCAAAGTATGAAGTTATAACAAAGTGATAGTTGAAATACTTTGTCGAGTGTGTGTAGGGAACAAGGAACAGACGGTCGGAAACCTGTCAACAAACAAGGAAATATAGTACAATAATACATCATCACTGAGGTAGGCATTCCCATACTTAGAATACAAATGACTCAGAGCATAAATGTCGACATGTGAATATCCATGTCAAGTACGACAAGTCATGGCCACCAAAAATACACTATGGATCCATGCCGATATGACTCAAATATGAACATAGCCACCAAAAATACACTGTGGATCTATGTGTTAAAGACTCAAATTTGAACATAGCCACGAGACATACAATGTGGATCTATGCAATAGTACAAACTGAATATACTCCAATGCAACCTGAATTTGTGAGAAAAGTTTCATGGTCTTCATATCCACCACTCTAAGTACGAATCTAACCATGCGAATACATGTGTTGAAGTCAAACATAATAGAAACCACTTGATTACCGATCATTAATGAATACCGTTAACAAGTGTGAGGGAAATCACCATTAATGTCAATGAATCTCAAGGTACACTTGTACAATCCAATGAATGTGATTAATGAGTTGAATTCGAACACTCGGCGGAATCTCCCGATCAGGGGTCAGTAATGAAAACCCACTGTCGAAAGCGAGGAAACCTACCATTGAGGCATGCAAGTTCCAAGGTACCAATTAGTTTCTAAGTCTAATTCCTGGATAATGAGTTGAAGTCGACAGGAAAAGACTCATCACAGGAGGGCCTTAATGTATCCCACATCAATGACACGAAACAAATAATAAGATTTGAAGTGGATCAGAGTAACAAGTGATTTAGGACTGACTTAGGGATGGACGACGCAACAAAAGGCTTAAAGACTACAGAAATGGCCAATGCAATAGAAGGCTTTTCAGGTTGGACATATTTTTGAACATATTGACAACACAACAACTGTCTTGGGAACACTAACTCAACAAAAGGGATCACAGACCAATTTGTAATCTTATAAAGGAGTATGACCAAGAGACAAGCGGGTTTTTCAAACTAGACACAAGGCAAGTGAAAGGGTGTCATGTTCAAAAGTGACTCTTCCATGGAATACAGGTTTAGACACATTTCTTTCCCAATTTTACCCCCACCATTTCTGGCGAGTACCTCTTTATTTTTACACAAGCTTGAGGAGGATAACATATGCTTGTAAATGTAAGCTCATCCTTCGGATGAGTCCCTCGGAGTATATTTAATGAACCCTAGGAAGGAGTGGTTCGGTCCCAGATGGGCATTTCAATGTTTGTTTTATGAGTCCAAAGAAAGAAAACTCAGGGGTTTTTCATGTTTTGAGAGTCTGAAAAACACTTAAAGAGAACTCTCCCAGTTCCTTTTTCGTAAATTAGTTCGTCGAGACTGAAAAAGTGATAAACTATCGCTCACTGAACGTTTTCTTCAAATACTTTTACGAGCGTGAAAATAACAAGATCGCTCAGCAATATTTTCATGTTTAGAGAGTCTAAAAAGAGCTTAAAGGGAACTCCAGGGAGTTCCTTTTTCGTATAACCTTTACGAGTCCGAAAAAGTGATAAAAGTATACTCGGTTATATTCTCACGTATTTATGAGCACAAGAAAGAACAAAGACTAAGCTTGATATGTCACCATATTGACAGCTAGTGTCTTAACTCCAGAATGATCATCAAAGGCTGGAGACATGCCCTCCAAGCTTCAATTCATTCACCGACTTTGAGGTTGTCACCAATTTCTCTACTAGATGAGAAAAAGGAGAAGGGTGGATGAAAAGAAGGTTCAAGAGAGGTGACTATTTCATTTTTTAACAAGCTTGACATAGGAAAGGAACTATGCTCAGGGTTCTAGGTTTGATCCCTAGATTGTTGTTTCATTTTTTAACGAGCTTGCTACAGAGAGGAAAACTATGCTCAAGGTTCCGGGTTCGATCCCCATATTGATGTTTCATTTTTTAACGATCTTGCTACAGAGAGGAAAACTATGCTCAAGACCTCTGTTTCATTTTTTAACGAGCTTTCTACAAAGAGGAAAAACTATGCTCGTAGGCATCTGTTTCAATTTTTAATGAGGTTTACACAGAGACAAAAAAACTATCCTCATAAGTGGTTTCATTTTTTAACGATCTTGAAATTAGAAAACTATGCTCAAGTTTGTATTCTTTTTTTAATGAGCTTGAAATCAGAAAATCATGCTCATATACCTCTGTTTCATTTTTTAACGAGATTTCCACAGAGGCACAAAAACTATCTTGAGAGTCTTCTTGATCATAGATTCCAAGAGGACAATTCTCCGGAAGGAGACCATGTCAAGGGACAAAACTTGGTCATGGATGTTATCACTGAAATTTCATCCGCACATGGCGACAAGAACTCAGCATTGTCAAAAAGTAATGAAGTCATTCATGGCACTGAATTAATTTCACAGCATTCCAAAAAGGTCAAAAACTATACAAAGTAGTGAAAAATTGAAGAGCACTTTACAGAAGTTGGGTGCACGCGCACATGCACGGAACAGAAACGTACCATGCGCGCATACGCGCACGGTGCACGACTGTTGGTGCAAAAACCCGCGCACCTGCTAAACGATGCATTTATTGAATTGGTCGGCCTCCCAACCACTTATGGATCAACTCCCAAGCCGATTTGACCCTCAAATCTAAGCTAAATCTGAATGGTGGGCTGGTTAAAGACCTAATAAATCCCTAAAGAGCCTCTTTTCACACTACAAAGGAGTTACATAATCACCCAATGCAATGCTATAAAAAGACATGAAGAAACCTCATTTTCTCAAGGAATTTCATGTAATGTTATGCTGCCTAGATTGTTTTAAGGACTCCATCCTTGACAAAGACACATTGGCATCATTTCATTGAGCAATCCACCTCTCCATTGAGTGGATTTGCAAAGGAGTTCTTTCATCACCATTTTTATTTTTCTTGTTGTAAGGAGAGCAAGTTTGTGATGGTCCAAGAGCCTTCCTTTGGAGGAAGAAGGGACTCATAGTCCCCTTTCTTCATTGTGCTTTGATTTCATAAATAGATCAACCTAAAAACATTGGTGATATTGGTATTTTTGTGTTTGTTATCTCTATATCCATATTCTTATCATTTTAGTTTGTTTTAGTTTAATTCTTACTTATAGTTTTGTTTTTCTTTCTCTAACTCTTTCCTCTACAACTGTCATGTTCAGCAAGACCCAACTGGGCATGTAAGCACCTCTTATTTTCTCACCAAGGTGATGAAAAGGGTGCAAACAGATTGGAGACTCCGCTGGGGATAAGGTATCAATTCCTTCCTCATTTGGGTTTATTTTGCTCTTCTTTTAGTTTGTTTAACTTGCAGGTGCACAAATCGGCCTCTGCTGACCTGCTAACCAGTCAATTCAAGGGAGGATTGAGAGAAATCCATCCGGATTTTTCTTTCTCGGCTGTTTTTCACAGGTGCGTGGGTATTTCACCCCATAGATGCACATCAGGCATGCATGCGCTTAAGCAACAACTTTTCTCTGCACGCATGCACATTCTGACTCAACTCTGTTCGTGCACCTGCGCTCTGTGCGCCTCTGTCTACACTAGGGGCCACGCATTTGATTAAAATTTCACATGGTAAGTTGTTGGGATGTGGAGAAGGTCTTTTTCCTTCTTAAAAATGATGTCAAGCATGCTCTAAACACTGCACCACACATAGTCCCCTCATCATATAAAGGGGTTAGTCAAACACACATAGGCACTTAGGAGGTTAAAATCAATTTCCCTTCTTTGCTTTTTGCCACATGGATGGCTTGCTTTGACTTATAAAGATAAGGTGGTAATAATTTTTAAATCACATCTAAGCTTACATTGGGACTAGAAACTGAATCACAATCGCTTAGTATGCTCTTCTCTCACGCCTTCAAGCGACCTTGAGAATCAGAAAAAGATTGCGAAACAATTTCATCTCCCTTAACAAAGTTTAAAACCTTTAGGAGAGGACAACGACCCTTTTTTGGACCCCTCTTAGTTTTCTTTTTTCAAACGCATCTTAAATTTGTAACGGGCCCATACATGCCCACATGTCACAAAGCTAGGATAGTGTTTGAATTTATGCTTTCTTAGATCAAAACACTAGGGAAGTTTAAAGGTTTGTAACGGGCCTACACATGCCCACATGTTCAATCTAGGATAGTTTCAAGCTTTTTCTAGATTACATCACCATAGGGAGTTTTAAAGGATAGTAACGGACCCACATGTCCACATGCTAGATTCCTAGGGCTTTTGAATTACGCAAGGTTGTACCAAAGGCACTTAGTTAATTAGGTAATCAAACCCTTGTAAGGACCAAGCGAAGTCCACATGCAGCAAGGTGACATCTAATTCACTAAAATTGGCACACTTTCACTCACACATAAAAGTCACTTTTTCACTCACATAGCTTCTTCTTGAAACCTGGAGGTCAAAGTAAGTTTCCTCCAAAGGGATTCTGAAAATACCCCATCTTTTCTTGACGAGACTATCCACTCCCATTGTTAACTCAATGAGGTTGGTTTTCACCCCCAACCTCCCAAAAAAACTGCATCTAAAATCTTTCTAAAAACTCACTAAGTTTTCCTCCATAGGAAGTGCCAAAATAATTTTTTTAGTCTAGGTAGGATTTCGGGGATAGGCATCCAAATAACTCCCTGTCATCTGGTTCTCACATTGATCAAACATAGAGGTTGTCAAATAGGGAACTTAAAATCCTCCAAGTCAAGTGTTCCAATCACCATAAAGCAGGGAGATACCCGTGAAGGGTTGAACGCTGAGGTCCGGTTGTTCTGTGTGTCCCCCCTTCAGGCACCCACCTCTTGGGAAGGATCCCTCCATGACCCATTTCTTAGGCCGAAAATCTAAATGCCGCACTTTGACTGAGGTACCTAGTGACCAACTTTAGGACATCTACCCAGGTGGAAATTGTGGGCTGCAATTGCACCTTGATTGGGTTTTGTGTGGCTATTGGGAAATATCGCTAGCTCTTTCGGGATATGCCCCCTCTACCCCTCATTATAACCAATTATTTCATCCTTCACTAGTGTCTCTTCTGGTGACTTCAGACCCCACTGTTGAGTACTATTGGAAGGTCCAGTGCTATTTGAGAAGAAGGACGTTACATCTTCTAGGACATGAGCATTTTCTTTCTTTTGATTCCCCCACGCGGACAAAACCCACTTACCAACATATATGTTTCTTTCTCATTTTATGTATGATGCACATCTGATTACAGTTTGATTTGGATATATATATTATGTAAACATTCAAGACAAAGGCTTTTTGTTTCTATATTTCTCTCACCACTTGTTGCACACATTCACACAGTCAGTCTGACATCATAGGGGAACCACAGAACCCCCGTCGTTCATGACGCTTTCTCAACCAACCTCCTATCTTAGGGGGAGTCTCTGGTCGTGCCCGCTCATCGGCACCTCCTTCACACACTCCTGTGAGTGCTACTATCTTACGATCAGCTTTGCTTGGTTCTACATTACTTGGGTCTACTTCCCAAGGTCATCTATTCACTCACTCTCCTTTACACGGAAGCGGGGGACCCACTTCCTCTCAAGGAGGGAGAACCAACCCACCTATCCCCCATCAAGGGTCAGGATCAAAACACACTATGGATGGAGCTAACCCTCCCACCCCACTATAGATGCCATATTTGGCCTCCCTCAACATACCGGATCTCACCAAACTCACGAATGATCCTATATTGCATGACGCCACATGGCCTGCAATGCCAACAAAACTTCCTTCAGACATACCAAAGTTTGAAGGAAAGGCAAGAGATGACCCCGCCAACCATGTCATGACCTTTCATCTATGGTGCTCTTCCAATAGCATTATGGATGATTCCATCAGACTACGATTATTTCAATGCACACTTACTGGCCCATCAGCCAAATGGTATGTCGAAGAAAAATCTGGGTCCCATGCGACCTTTGAGTCATTGGCCAAAGCATTCTTGACCTTCTTCCAACTACCCATCCACCACGAAAATGGTCTAGAACTACTGTCTAAATTCAAACAAACCTCAGCCACACACATCGCTGACCACATTCATGAGTGGCGTAGGCGACGTAGTTTCTGTAAAGAAGAAACCACCAAGCAACAATGCCTTGACTGGTTTCTTAGATCACTTGTCTCTCTCCTTGGAAAGGATGTCACTTCCACCTTCCCTCAATCCAAAGAGGAAGCCATCAGTAAGGCCCAACAGTATGACCTCATTTATGCACAGTCAGGGTACTTATACACAGTACTTCTTGATCTTCCAAAACCTATGCCATTTGGCCAAGACAAACCAGGGATGTCTCACTCAGCAGACGGTCTCATAGGTGCCACCACACACCATGGCCCACAACCCCAACCACCATTGATGTATGGAACACCTCAATACCCTCTGACATATGGGGGCACTCCTTATTACCCCCCACCCCCTTATCAACGGCCATACCCTGTTGCTATGCCTCCACCCATCAGTGGACCACCACCGACACCTCCCATACACCCACCTATTCCCACAAACAGTGGTACTCCCTCAACATCAGATTATAGTACTAGTGAAAGCACTATGCCTTCCTATGTAACTTATGGATCGGTACCACCACAAAATCCATACTTCCCCGTTCCTGCTCCTCCAGAACCCATGGCTCCCCCACATCCACATGCGGGGGTAAACTTTGTTCAACCTTCTGCTGCTCAACAATACCAAAATTTTGAATAGTTGAATACAACCAACCCAACTCATCCATCGAAAAATACCAAGAAGAAAGGACGAAACAGGAATAACAACAACCCTGGTCAAGGTGGGAATCAACCCCCACAACACCAACCCACTGGGGGCAACTAGAACCAAGGGAACCAAAACCCCCAAGGGGGCAATAATAACAAACGCCAAGGGAGAAATATTGTTAAAACCATTTTCCCTTGTGCTCTTTGTGGTGAGTTTGGTCATTACACTCACCATTTCCCCCAGATCCCTGATTTCAAATGGTTGAAAGATTCTGGTAGTCTTCCCCATTCTCCTGCACAAACTGCCCCTTAGTAGGCACCACAACAATATGTGCAGCAACCCCCTCCCGCTGTGCTACAAAATCCTATTCCACATCAAGGTGTGATAAACACCCAACAGGACGCACAACATCCCCCACCTCAGGTGGGACAATACCACAACCCTAACAATCCAGCAGAGCGTACAATTCTCCTCACCAGTGAGGAAGAAATCCTTCTGCAAACCCGTAATCATCAATATCATACACCCGCTGAGTCTACTCCCATCTCTCCAGAGACAAACCCTATACCAACGGGACCCTCATTGGTGATCCCTCACCTTTCCGCTGAACTACCACTACGCATCCCTTACATCCCCTTGCGCAGGAATGTCCACAACCCACAGGCTAGGGCAGCTCATAACTATAGCTTGGTAGACGACTTAGCACAATCCCCAGCTGCCATGTCAGTCTTGGAAGTCCTCCAGACTTGTCCTACGCAACGGAAATATTTACTTTCCACCTTGGGGGCAGTCGACCCTGCAGATACTCGACTCATCACCTTTGATCTTGATAGTGGAGAACCTCGTCTTCCCGCCTTGATCGCCTTTCAAATACCAGTAAAAATATGGAACATCATAGTTCATCGATGTATCATCGATGAAGGTGCATCTACGTGCATCATGTCCAAAACAGTATGGCAGAAACTTGGTTCCCCAGAACTCATACCCTCTGCCATCACATTATGAGCTTATGACGGACGACCATCCTCTCCTGAAGGGCTGTTCCAAAATGTCCCCGTTGAAGTCGGGGGCAAGACTATTCTCATTGATATCGAAGTTATCGACGCCCCACTTGATTATAATATCCTGTTTGGGCGTAGCTACATGTACGCTATGAAGGCAGTGGCCTCTTTCATCTTTCGGACAATGATGTTCCCCCACAATGGGAAGATCGTAACCATCAACCAAGTCTCACATTATGAGCCTAACCCATTTTCCAACCTCGATAACATTCTTCCTCTCATCCACACCAACCAAGACGCCTACCCACTCGTCGAGATGGGTCCAGGGATTTTTAAAGATCCATCCTTGTTAGGAACGTACCACGGAGCACCACCACTCCTTCATCCTACAAATCAGGTATGCGTCATATCATCTAACGAAAATCACATGGAGGATGCTCTTCCTCCTCAAGAGGCTTCAATCATTCCTGACGTCTCAATAATCATAGAACCACTCCAACTGGAGCCTCCTGCGCACTCGTCGACCTCAATAGTCCAAGAATCCACATCCCCTCAAGAGAATAATCTCGCCTGGGAGAGATTCCCCCAACCCCTCACCCAAATTCCCTTCTTTTACCCTCCACCAGGTATCGAAGCTTTTCAGGTAGCCACAATGCTCACACTACCTAACATGGTGTTAGCAATCCCAGTTTGGTATTTACACCCACCAGAGATGTTCCCTCGACTACAGGAAGGACTTCCCATGACAGTTCCCATCCTTACTCCCACCACCCCACTCACTAACCCCCCTGCT
>ML839346.1:31295-41789 GCA_009831015.1 Picea engelmannii | reverse complement strand
ATACCTCTTGTTTATTGATACTAGTATAACCATTGATATGATGTTAACTATGATCATAAGGGTAATCAATCACAAAATAGACTAGATTACTAGATCATGTTAATTCACGGTTTAGATCTTCACTCAAAGAATTACAACCTACAGACACAAACTGAATTCTAGAAACCTTTGTCAACACTTTAAATATTCATCTACTAAAACAATATTCAGTAAATTCAAGAGTACAAAGATTGCAATCTATGAGCTAATTCAAACAACAAATAACTAGGAATTATTCTACATAAATCTATAGTCTGGAAATTCAGGACAACAAGCACAATCTCCAACAAATTATCACAGTACTTTATTAATTCAAGAGTACAAAGATTGCATTCTATGAGCTAATTCAAACAACAAATAACTAGGAATTATTCTACATAAATCTATAGTCTGGAAATTCAGGACAACAAGCACAATCTCCAACAAATTATCACAGTACTCTATTACTGAAATAAATTACAACAAAAAAATTCAAATAAATGAGGAGTGGTTCTGCCAAGTGTTTTGTAAGGTATTAAACTGATAAAAATAACGATTGAAACTTACATTCACATTCTTCAAAACTACCAAATCTCTGCATGCTTTATGATAGGGATGAAATGGTTGAGCATGTCTTTTGGAATTTTCCATCTGCAAAGACACATTGAGGATGTTTGTTAATTTGTTAATTTATAGTTCATAACTGCACTAAAAGAATTACAACCTACAGTCACAAACTGAAGTCTAGAAACCTTTGTCAAAACTTCATATATGTATCTACTAAGAAAATATTCGGTAAATTCAGGAGTACAAACATTGCATTCTTTGAAGTGATTCAAACAACAAATAAGTAGGAATTATTCTACATAAATCTGCAATCTAGAAATTCAGGACAACAAGCACAGTCTCCAACATAATATCACAGTACTCTATTACTGAAAGAAATTACAACAAAAAACTTCAAATAAATTAGGATTGGTTTTTCCAAGTGTTATGTAAGGTAAGTCAATGCTAATAATAAATATTGAAACTTACATTCACATTCTTCAAAATTACCAGATCTTCGATCATTATAGATATGAATCTATTTTCCTAGTGGAAGAGGCTTTGGAGCTTTCATTTGTTTCCATTCTTCATAAATAGTGTTCCAATCTACCTCGTTTAGAGCATGAGGTGCACTGAGAGAGAGAAACATTAATATATCCAATGTTTCTAAAGAAAGTCTTGATCTATCATCATTTTTTATCCGATTTAATTTGGAGAAGCCTCTTTCACATATTGTTGTGCTAGCTGGAATAACAAGAATAGCTTGCCATAGTTGCATCAAACATGGAAATCCTTCAAACCATTCAGGTTCACCTCCACATAGATCCCATGCTCCAAACATATGCTTTTTAGGGTATGATCTATAAATAGTACAAACAAATTCGTCCATTTCACCCAAACATCTAGCACTATCCACAATAGGTGAGTCCCCCACACTAAATTTATCACATAAACATGTTAGCCATCTTCTTGTTTGAGAGTCTCTATCATCCATATCCTCATAATAATTACGAGGAATAAACAACTTAGCAACATTAAATATAGGCAAATCTTTGAACCTTGCATTTAGAGAGTCAATCACTTTCAATACAAAACTTTTTCCCAACATAATGCAATCATCTAGTGTCCCCAGTCTTTCTGACTTTGGCATACTCTCAAATCTCAATGCATGTACATGTACCATACCTGTCCAATCTACAAACTCAAGAGTTCCTTGCTGTGTTTTACTTAAAAAAGATGATATCCACATTGCACCAACCCCAAATATGCCTCTTAGAAATCACTTATGAAGCAAGCTAATAGTGATATCCAAAGTAGTTCCAATAGATGTAATGTCAACATGATCTTCTTGGAACTTTTGATTTATCTTATTCAACTCAATAAGCACATCTGCAAGTAAATGGATGCAAAATTGTACTTGAAATATTGTGGCTAGGTCATACATTTTTTTCTCCCCTAACTGCCAATCTTTTAACAAAGCTGGCATGAGCTTAATAAGTCTTTCCATGACTTTGCCTCTAGAAAGCCATCTAATGTGATGAATTTGTAACACTTCTAGCCTTGTGATTTGAAATGACTCCATTAACTCTTTCAATTCTCCATGTCTTTTAGTAGATTTCCCTAGCCATGAATAAACCTTGTTTGCAAACTTATCAATAGCTTACAACTCTGCAAAATAAGATGAAGCATCATATGCTGCTAATGCTTCCCGATGAGCTATGCAGTGTATATCTAATAAATGAGGAGCATGTCGACGAAGCTTAGTATATAAACCTTCACGAATTCCCCTCATGGATGAAGCTCCATCAGATCCAAATCCAACCAACTTTATCAAGGATAGATCCATTTATGCTAAAAGAGATGTCACAGCGTCATACATAGATTGTGATGTTCCATCCCTAATTTGAAGTAAGCATATGAATTTTGTAACACATTGGCCTCTTCCTTCATTTGTTAAATATGTAATATAAATGATTAAATGTTGCACCATAGTCTGATCAGTACTTTCATCAACTGAAATTGAGTAAAATGGGTTGTTGAAAATGTCAATTTTAAACTTTTTCCAATATACCTCCTTAGCAGCTTGTAGAAACTCTTTTCCAGATGTTGTATTTGTATATGCTTAATATTCATCTGTTAGAGGCATGTAAGGAGTGTTTTTATACCTATTCAAGTCACATATTGACTTATACACTTCTAAAGGTAAATCATGTATGGCGACAAAATACACATTTTCAATCACCGATATAATTCTCTCCTTCTGAGCATCCACCATTAGCTCTACATGTTTAGTAATTGGAAGAGTACTTAATTTTCTTTCCCCCTGTAAAAGTTGCAAAGAAAATTTATGATCCTCTGATGTTGCATGGATGTTTAGACCACTAACTTGAAGGGTCGTACTTCCATCTTTAGCAAATGGAGTTTCCCTTTTAAATTTTACACACCATGAACACTTTATCCTTTCAACGCCATTACAATCTTTTACAACATAATCCTATGGGAATCTTGTCTTCCAGTTGGACTTGAATACTCTTTTGGGCCTCTTGGATGTTGGTTCCTCTTCAAGAAGTTATGGACTATCTGATTCGTGGCCTTCAAATGGATGATCATATACTTCATTTTCAGAGTTGCATGGTTGATTAGAGCATTGAGGAATACCAAATGCATCAGCTATTGAACGTTGTTTTTTATCCTTTTTAGGACGACCCACAGGTGACATTTTTCAATAATTTATACCTATACACAATAAAAAAATATAGGGAATATAAAAATACAAATTAAATGGGAATTAAATCATTTATATGTCTCTTTACAATGAGTAACACTAATCCAAACATGTTTTTCTTTAACTGCCAAAATTGAAGTAAGATTGAGAATGCATGAGTGTTTAAAAGTCTACATCATAGCATTAAGTTTGACAATTTCATAACGGGAAGAAATTAAATATTTTGACTGATACAAAAATAAATGAATAGTGTTTGGAATGGACAAGGCCTTTACTCTATACAGGTATACAGGGAAGTTCAAACTGCTCAAAAAAATTTCAATTGTAGCTGTAGTCATCAACAACATAATTTAATAAGTATTCACCTTCTGTGACTATTTAATAGTCATTGAATTTCAAGGAGTGGCTGGAATTTGGTGATATTAATCATACCTACAATAAGTAAGGCTTTGGCCCATTTTAAAGGTATCTAGAAGTTCAAAACTCCAACTGAATTAAGAAAAAAAACAACAACCAAATACAACACCTTTTACCAATAATATATCTTAGTATGAAGGTTTAAAAAATTCAAAACTCCAATCAAATAAAAGAAAACTTTAGCATAAAAAATCCAACTGAATCAAAGAAAAATTTACAAATAACATTTGACCAAACTATAACTGGAAGGTAAACTTTACCAATAACATTTAACCTAATTCTAGGTTTTCCTTACCAATAATATTTGACCATGACCAAATTATCTGCTATGAGACGAATTGGATGGCACGAATTGTTGTACATTGAGTTAGGACGCTGGAAGATTTCGAAGGTAAAGGAGAGAATATAAGGATGGTGCCATTGACAATTAAAGCAGTGAAGAGATTCAACAACTACTTCTGTTTTGTTGCGATTGCGGACTGGCACTGATAGACTTGATCAATGAGACAAAGGACTTGGGAGATTTCTTCTTTCTTCTAACAGTGCACCATATGCACACCATATATTGTCATTAAAAAGGGCCACAGAGCGTTTCTGTAGTCATGGAAGTGTGAACAACTCATAATGATTATTGTTTTCCATTGACGGTCCAGCCTCACCATTTCAAATGGATCAGAAGATCTAATTTATTGAAAGAAACAATAGGGGTTTACCACTTTCACTTGATTTTTATAAGAGGAAAGTGGAGGAGGAGGAGGAGGAAAGGTCTTCATGGATAAAGACACAATAAGTTTTAAACCTATGGGAGTAGGTACTTTGATGGTACTGAACAGGATATTAATGGAAGTTTCTATGCATCATGAAGACGGATGATAAGTAGGTGATGTCGTGTCAAAATTGGTGAGTGGTTGTTGACTCTATAATTATTGTAACTTCAAGTATCAGTGCAGATCTAATGATAGTTTTTCTGGCTATAATTCTTGTTAGCCTGGAAACCACCCTAAACCCCAAATCATACACTGACCCCACTTAAATCCATCACAAACTGCTACCATCATATCCCATTATGGACATATCAGTCTATAAATTTTAATCTATTTTAACATGTACATCATACACAATTCGGTTTTTGCCTTGAAAATTCTCTCTGTTATGATGAAATCGCTAAATCCTCACCGAAGATATAAGCGATACGATCGACAACCCACGATTTACTCACCTCTGTATCGAGTATTCTCTCCGACATAAGGAAAGATCTACGGAGAGGGCACATCATCTGACGATGATCAAGCCACTTATCCAGACAATTCCTGTGAAATATATGATGGCAATTACACAATTCTCTGATATGATCCTCTTCCTCGAACGAGTTCAAACAGAAGACACACATGAGATCACCCCCTATCGACTCAAAGAATCTCTTTGCAAGATTCTCGAATGTAACGACAGGCAAGTTGTCTCTAATCGTATCGCAGAGATCGAAGGAACAAAAGAGGAATTGATGTAAGGGAAATCTTTCCAGGAAGAGTTGTTTGGTTCTCCAGAGTCATGTAGCCCAACAAAATGAAGAGCCCAACACATGGTAGTATTTATATAATACAATGTAACTGCTACATGAAACAACAGTCTTGGTATAGCGAATCCCATGATCGAAGAAACTTGAACAAAATCCGCCACTTCAAATGCTCAGAGAAAACCCAATACAAACACCCTAGGGTTTCAAACTCTGATTCCTTTGTCTGAAGCCTCTCTAATGATTATATGATCTATATATACAACAAGTTTGAATGCATAAGGCTTGAATATGAACAATAATCAGAGAAGATTCTAGGAATTTAATAAAACCCAGCTCGTATATGAAAAGTATGAGGCAAGAGTTGAATGTGGTGAAGAAAGCATGAAAAGTATGAGGCAAGAGTTGAATGTGGAGAAGAAAGCATGAAGAGATCCAACCCATAAGAGCCGAAAGCCACCGAATCGCCAACCTCAACCGATGTCTGTTACAACTTACAATGATCTACACAAACATGGAAAGAAAGCAATACTACGCTATCGGTGGGATTCCCAGTGACAAGGTCGTGTATCATGGCACCCACATTACCCTATCGACTCCACATTTTATTACACGTTCTCCAACCATTGATGAATTCTCGACATATTTCCCGGTTACAGAGATAACCCAACCTAATTGCTATCTAAGTGGTAGCTTTTAGCATAGCATTTGGGTTCCATGGCTTTACTGGTTTGCACGACTGGGCAATCTAGATTCCTCACCTGCACTGCTTTATCTTCATCTAATGGCGAGGCTTATACACTTGCTGCAGTTCAATTGAAGAGTAGTTTATTAAGTAGGGTTACTCCCACCACCCTCTCAAGCTTCAACTCCTCCATACAGGGTCATGCCCTTCAGTGGAAATTTTCAGTTTGCCCCATCGTCACCAATAGCAGAGGACTGATTAATTGCATGTTGTGGAGTGGCCCTCTGTCATCCACCCGTTTGATAATTCAAAAGAAAAATTTGCAGGTATGGAAAATCTAATAGTATTTGATTAACTCAGTATTTCTTTATGATAGGACCTAGGATTAAATCACATGCATTAGTTGGTTTCGACTACCAGGCAGAGAAAAACCCTGGATAACTACCCAATACCTCTGTATTGCTAAAATAACTAAGAGCTTCCAAGGCATGAAACTACTACAGTGATTAACAGTTGGGTGTGTTTTGCAAATGTTGTGAAAGATTATGGTGCTACTGTACGTTATTTCAAAAACTTTTTTGGTTGTATATCAGACTTGGAGAAACTGCTTAATTTGTTAGCAACTACAAAAGATTGAAGAACGTATACACATATATAGTAGTAAATAAAGTAAAGAGATCGGGTTCCTTACCCTAATTGACAGGTCACAGGAGGTCGCAGATAGCAGCAGCGGGCAAGGCTAGTAATTTGGACTTCATAGCCTTTTCTTCCTCCATAGCCAGCTTCTCTGGAAAATTAAGTGAAAAAACACCAATTACATTTCGATTCTCGAAGGGAACTTGTTCAAACTTCAATGTTACCACAATTTCGCATGAAGCAACATTTATCTACCTGTACAGTGTACATTGTACACCACTGACCTGTGTTGAGTGGAGTGTTAATTGGCAGTTGAAAATTTTTAATGTGAGTGGAGTGTTAATTGGTAAACCGTAACTCACAAATTTTTAATTGGTAAATCGTAACCTACAAATTTTAATGACTGGCAAATTAAAATATTTCCCTTCCTAGGAAATTTTAGGTTTTTTTTAACATTTCCGAAATAATTTTTAAAAATTGAAATTGAATTTTTTTTTTACATTGAATTATTTAATAACCCTTCTGAGATGTGTTGGACCCCCTCTGACGGGCTGTGACGTGTTGAATTTTGATCGCTGATTGTGAATAACAAGGTCAAATTTTATTTTTTCTAACAATGGTGTCTTATTTTTCCAACAAAATATAAGGCATATGTGTTTGTTCGTGTAGGTATTGAGTGTCTTAACGATGGAATTTCATTCCAAAAACTTCAATACTTGTATACAACCCAGTTTTTTTATGTCGTGTATTTTTTGAAAATTTTAATATTAATTTTATATTTTTTTTAAATTATCAAAGTCAACATATGCTTGAAATTACAATGTCTTTTGTTCGTTCAGGCTTAAAGGGTCTTAACATGATCAAAACATTTTTTTTATTATATCGTATGTATCGGTCTCCTCTAGTGTCACATATAACTCATTTGAGAAATGGTTAAGCCGAGAAAAAATTATAGCAGAAATAAGAGATGTATGTATTCTAGGATTTTGATATATGTGAATACAAAATATATTAAAAATAGTAACCAACCCCCCTCATCCCTCTCTCTCTCTCCCCCCCACCCCCGTTCCACTATCTCTCCTCTATATCTCCTACATCTAGCCCTCTCTCCTACATTTACCTCTCTCTCTACCCCCCTCTCCTACNCTGTTTTTCTCTCTCTCCCTCTCACGCTCTCACACACTCTCTCTACTGCCTTATTATGCCTTGCTCTCTCTCCCTCCCACACACACTTTCTACCCCCCTATATGTCTTCTTCTCTCTCCCTCCCACACTCTAACACACTCACTCTCTACATCCCCTCTTTGTCTTTCATTCTCTCCCTCCCACACTCTCCCACACACAGTTTCTATTCCCCCTCTATTTATTCCTCTCTCTCCCTCCCACACTCTCGCACACACATTTTATATCTCCCCTCTATGTCTTCCTCTCTCTCCCTCCCACACTTTAACACACTCACTCTCTACCTCCATCCTTTGTCTACCTCTCTCTAACTCCCTTTTTTGTCTACCTCTCTCTTCCTCCCACATTCTTGCACACACACTTTCTATCCCCCATTAATCTATTTATATCTCTCTACCTCCCTGCCTCTATCTCCCCCCTGTAAATCCTAACCTTGTACAATATCTACTACAAACAGATATTCAGAAAAGAATAGAAAAGGTATAATGGAAAATACAAACATTACATAGAGATTTTTCCCCTGGAAACCCAAACCGGAAAAACCAACATATTCTATATTTATTCATTGTGTTACATTGTTTACAATACAATATACATACAGGAGCCAGTGACATCCAAAACCCTAACCCACTGACCTGGATTAGTCCAAAACCCTAATTCCTTAACTGGAAATAGAAAACCATCGGCAAAAACCATGTGTCGAAAAACCACCTAAATACATGACACATTTTTCGAGGAAAAGAATATCACACATACTCAACATTCTCCCACTTGTTGTTTTCTTTGCATACAGGGGGTTACATGGTTACATAGTCAAAAATCCAGGGCAATAATGCCCATGGATCCTCTACACCAAGAGAAATTCTCAGTGCTCACAGATTTTGTTAACGAGTCTACAACATTCTTCAAAGTGTCCACCTTCATCAATGATACTTTCTTTTCTTCAATCATGTCTCTCACAAAGTGATATTGAACATCAATGTGCTTTGTCTTTGAATGATAAGTAGGGTTCTTCGCCAGAAAAATCGCACTCTGATTTTCACACTCCCAACCTAATACCTGAACATAATCTTTGTAACCAAATTGCTTCCTTACTTGCATGAGTGGTTGCCATGTATTCAGATTCTGTAGTTGAAAGTGCCACTACAGCCTGTCTTTTGCTTATCCAACTTATTGCTCCTCCAAATAGGTTAAACACATACCTTCTTGTAGATCTCCTACGATCAAATCTCCAGCCCAGTCTGCATCCACAAAGCCATGTATATCGACCACTATTTCCAATCCTGGTCTTCCTTCGTAGCACAATCCATAACTAGCAGTGCCACTCAAATACCTGAAAACCCTTTTTACTGTTGTCCAATGCTCCTTCCCTGGTTTTGACATATACCTGCTCAAAACTCCCACTGCATGTGAAATGTACAGTCTAGTATAGACCATTGCATACATCAAACTTCCAACTACACTCGTATATGGAACATGAGACATGTCCTCCTCTTCTTCATGTGTCTTGGGACACTGATTTGCAGATAACTTTACACCAACAAGAATAGGAACCTTGACCGATTTACATTCTTGCATATTAAACCTCTGCAATATTGTCTCGACATATTTTCTCTGATTTAACCAGAGTTTCCTCTTTTTTCAATCTCTTTTAATTTCCATGCCCAAAATGAAATTTGAAGCAACAAGATCCTTCATAACGAATTTAGAGGACAACCGAGTTTCCACATCCTGGATAATCTCCTTGTTGTTTCCTATCAGCAACATGCCATCCACATACAAGAACAAATAAATCAAATGATCACCAATTAATTTAGAATACACACAATGATCCTATTTTCTTCTTGTGAAGCCAAGTCCCAGCATATAAGTATCAAATTTTTTATACCACATCCGTGGTGATTGTTTTAAACCATACAGGGACTTTTTCACCTTGCATACCTGCTCCTTCTTTCCTTTCACAACATAACCTTCTGGTTGCTTCATAAAGATTTCTTCTCCGAGATTCCCATGCAGGAATGTTGTCTTCACATCCATCTGTTATACTTCAAAATCAAATGCAGCAGCAACAGATAACATAAATATTATAGAGGCTAACTTGGCAACAGGAGAAAAAATCTCACCAAAATCAATTCCCTCAACCTGGGAAAACCCTTTGCTACTAACCGAGCTTTGTATTTCTCCACTTTTCCTTCTGCATTCATCTTCTTTTTAAATACCCATTTGCTTCCAATGGGCTTTCTTCCAGTTGGAAAATCCACTAGATCCCAAGCCTCATTCTTATCCAAAGATGCCATTTCTTATTCCATGGCCCTTTTCCAGAGATTTCCATTGATCCGGATTATTTTTGGCACGAAATGAGAGCGGAGATATAATAAAGAAATGCACAGAGATATTGCAGATATTCAATAATATAACAGAAATGTATCAGAGATGAAACCATAAACACATATATACAGTAATACACGATTTCTGTTAATCAAAGAAATGTACAGAGACTGTAAAAAATACAGAGTGAAAGACTCGCTAGAATGGTGGCAGTTTATCTCTGAGAAGAGATGTGACGGCTACTCGCATTCACAAGAAGATGGTTACAATGAGGCTCTGGAGGCCTTTTTACAATAATCGGCAATGCCAAAATTCCTAGACATCCAAAAACCTAACCCTAGGAGATGAAGCGCCAAAAGTCATGTGGGCCCCGTTTGGGTAAGTTGGTGCATCAACTTCCCGGGGTCGTAACTTTTGCATACGATCTCCGTTTTAGGCGTGTGA
>ML839346.1:0-31195 GCA_009831015.1 Picea engelmannii | reverse complement strand
TTCCATCTATGAGCCTCAACTTGACCCTTCCTCTTCCTATGATTCTAGTTGTCGAATCATTACCTAAGAAAACATTACCTCCATCATACTTTTCATATTCGCAGAACCACTCCCTGTGGGGAGTCATATGAAAGGATGCACCACAGTCAATCAACCATGCCTCATGATCTGCATGTGTGCTTGAAGAGGCCAAGTACACATCCCCTCCTTCTTTCTTGGAGGTATTTTCTTCTGTAGAAGAAGATTCTTCAGATCCCTTCTTTTTCTCAACTTTGGATCTGCACTGCTTCTTGTAGTGCCCTTCTTTTCCACACCTCCAACATACCCTTACAAAATTTTTGGGAGATTTAGATCTACCCTTAGACTTAGATCTCCCACTTGAGAAATTAGATCTATTTCTTTCCTGGGAACGTCCTCTTGCAAATAATGTGTATGTGTTGTGTCCTTCCATATTCTTCCGTCTCATCTCCTCCGACAACAAGGATGAGACAACTTCTTCAAACTTTAAAGAAGTTGTATTACTACCTATGGCCACAACCAGACTATCCCATGAGTCTAGTAAAGAACACAACAAACTGATACATTTATCTTCATCTGAAATTTTAATCTCAACATATACTAACTGACTTACCATAGTATTGAAGGTGTTCAAATGCTCTGCCACTGAGTCTCCATCTCTCATCCTCAAGTTGTACAACTTCTTTATCAGGAATAGTTTATTTACCATGGACTTAGACTGATACAAATTCCCCAACGTTTCCCCTAAATCCTTGGTTGTAGCTTCCTATGACACATTCAGTAATACTGAATCGGAGAGACACAGTCATATTGTGCTCCTTGCCTTCTAAACCATCTTTTTCTAGTCATATGCAGAAGTTCCTGTAGGTGCAGTACCTGGATCTACCGTGATCCACTGATCTCTGTCCACCAAAAGATATTCCATATTGAGCTTCCACAGCTCAAATCTTTTCCCATTAAACTTCTCGATCTCCATCTTCAAATTTCTTGCCATTTCTTTTCACCTGAAAAACAATACCACATATCTCCCACTGTAACAAGGCTTATCACAGTCTCGAGCCAAACCCTTGACCATAAAGGCGTCCCCCTGAAGCCAATAAATATCTGATACCAAATGTAAATCCTAACCTTGTACAATATCTACTACAAATAGATATTCAGAAAAGAACAAAAAATATACAATTGCAAATACAAACATTACACAGAGATTTTTTCCCTGGAAACCCAAACCGGGAAAACCAACATATTCTATATTCATTCATTGTGTTACATTGTTTACAATACAATATACATATAGGAACCAGCGGCATCCAAAACCCTAATCCAATGACCTGGATTAGTCCAAAACCCTAATTCCTTAACTGAAAATAGAAAACCATCGACAAAAACCATGTGCCGAAAAACCACCTAAATACATGACACTGCTACTCGTGCAAAGAATATAACACATACCCAACACCCCCTTCGTCTCACAATCAATCTCACTATCTCTCCACCCCGTCCTTGTCCCGCCCCCTCTCTTTCTTACACTCCCCCCCCTCTAACACTCACACATTCTCTCTCTATCCCTTTCCTCCCTCTATCTCTCCCCCTCCCTCCCACTATCTCTCCTCTCTTTCTCTCCTACATCTACCACCTCTTTCTCTCTCTCCTCAACTCTCCCCCCATTTCTCTCTTTATATCTCTCTACCCTCCATTCCCTCTATCTCCCCCCTTCCTCTCACAATCAGTCTCACTCTCTCTCCACACCCTCCTCCCTCCTTCTCACCCCCCCTCCCTCACACCATCTCTTCACTCTCTCTCTCTGATACAACTAACCCTCCCCACTTTCTCTCCCCCCCTTCCTCTCACTCTCTCTCTTTGTCTCCCTCTCCCTCCCTCTCACACACTCAAACACTCCTTGTCCAGTCCCCCTCTCTTTCTTTCTCTTCCGCCCCCTCTCACACTCATACATTCTCTCTGTACCCCCTCCTCCCTCTATCCCTCCCCCTTCCTTCCACTATATCTCCTCTCTTTCTCTCACAAATCTACCACCTCTTTCTCTCTCATTGTTAGTCTCACTCTCACCAATCCCCTTCCCTCTCTCTCCTCTACTCTACCCCCATTTCTCTCTTTATATATATCTACCCCCCTTTCCCTCTATCTCCCCCCTTCCTTTCACAATCATTCTCACTCTATCTCCACCCCTTCCTCCCTCCCTCTCTCTCTCTCCCTCCTTCACACTATCTCTCCACTCTCTCTCTCATACATCTACCCCTCCCCACTATGTCTCCCCCCCTTCCTCTCACTCTCTCTCTACCAACTCTCTTTGTCTCCCTCTCCCTCCCACTCACACACTCAAACACTCCTTATACAACCCCCTCTCTTTCTTTCTCTTCCCCCTTTCTCACACTCACACATTCTCTCTCTACCCCCTCCTCCCTATATCTCTCCCCTCCCTCCCATTATCCCTCCTCTCTTTCTCTCCCACATCTACCACCTCTTTCTCTCTCTCATTGTTGTTAGTCTCACTCTCACTATATCCCCCTCCCCCTCTCTCCTATAGTGTCCTCCCATTTCTCTATTTATATCTCTCTATCCCCCCTTCCCTCTATCCCCCCTTCCTCTCACACTCAATCTCACTCTCTCTCTCCTTGTTGTTAGTCTCACTCTCACTCTCTCTTTGCCTCTCTCTCTCTCTCCCTCCCTGCCTCCTTCTCTTTTCCCCTATTTATACCTCCCTCTCTCTCTATCCATCTAAAGGTGAGGCATGTCTCACAACGAATAAAGGATATGTGTAACGGATAAATGTAGCCTCACCTATAAGGTGAGTGTTAAGTTTTTGTTCGTTTTCCAATGGATTACTTATACGAGTACTTATATGACCATGACCATGACCTAGACCATGAACTAGACCTAGACCATCACCTAGCTCCATCTAAGCATATACATAACCTATACTCTACCCTTAACCCCATGCACACCCAAGCCCTAAGTGTAGTATGACTATTCCTCTTGTTTTATAATGATATTTTATGGATATTACTGTTCACCTATAATTTAATAATGATTTCACATGACCAAAACAAACTTTGACTAATAAAAAATATCATTGACAAGAACTCTAATCAACAGGAACTTTGACCAATAGGAACTTTTCCATAATGAGAATTATGAACGAGGAAATATGATTGGAAAGAATGATGATTGATAGGAGCTATGATCGATAGAAATTGTGACCGAGGAACTATCATCAACATGAACTCTAATGGAGGAACTTGATCAAAAAGAACTTTAATTGATAAGAACTCTAACTGATGGGAACATTGACCAGGAGGAATTCTAATCGATGGTAACTATGACTAAGGAACTACATGATTGAAATGAATTGTGATCGACATGAACTATAACTGGTGATTGAGGAACTATGACCAACAAGAAATTTTATCGATGGGAACTCTGACCAAGGAACTATGACTACTATAATAATGACCAACAAGAACTTTGATAAAGGCACTTTGACCATTAGTTGGAGTTCTAATATGAACTATGATCAACATGTTCTTTGATGAAAGAACTATGAAGAAGTTATGATAGAGAAACTATAATCGAGGAACTATGATTGATACAAGTTATGGACAATGGGATCTATAATTGAGAAATTATGATCGATGATGCTTTGATTGAGGAACTATTGTTGAAATTAAAGTTTTGAACAAAAAATGCAATTTCTCCTTAAATTTAAATTTCTCTTCAACCATTTTATTGTTGAAAATACAAATTTGTAATTGATGAAATTTCTATTTCTATTTGCTGAAATTGCAATTTATTAATGAGAAATTGCAGTTTCTATACTCCTTAAATTGTGGCATGTGATTGTTGATAATTGTAATTTCAACAAGTCAAAGGTTGAGAAAGAGGATCTTCATCAAACGTTTGAATACAAGGTACGAGATCCTTCTTACTCTCTTCTAAGTAATCATTTCTTTATTGATTTGTGTATTGGAGGGTAGGTTCAATATTTTAGATATGGTTGTGATCTTTTGTGACATAGACCCAAGGTCATAGGGTAGAAAATCTCAAAACAATAACCCCACAAACCCTTAACCCCTTGACCTATTAGCCCCCTAGTCATTAGCCTATTAATCATCCAACTCACTAATCCCTTAACACACTAGCCCTTAACCATCATTGACCACATTAACATATATTAACCATGGCTAACCATGATTAACCATATTGACCATATTTTTCCATATTGACAATGGTTGATAATTGTTTCCCATATTAACCATAGTTGACCATCTTCACCATGCTGAACACATTGGCTCACTTATACTTAATATCCTAATTTATTAACCTCACCTTTTAACCCTAACAACCGACCAACCATCATTTACCATATTAACCATGGTTGACTATAGTTGATGCAAAAACCCATGAACCTTCTAACCAAATAACCCAACCAGACTCTAACCCCTTGCCCCACTAACCCATTAACCCTAATTGACCATATTAACCATCATTGATCATAATTAATCACAATCGACCACATTTACAAACTAAACTCCAATCCCTTAATTCACTAATCTATTTAACCTCTAATCTTAGTAACCCACTAATCATTTTTCACCATATCGACCATGGTTATCTAGGCAAACCTTTGAACCTCCTAATCAACTAACTCCACTAACTTTTGACTCACTAACCCCTTAGCCACTAAATCACTAACCCACTAATCATATCTTAACCTACTAACTCCCAAAACCATAAGCCTCCTAAGTTAGTAACCCTTAACCCTCATTCAACATATGATCCAGGTGGATATTGGTGGTCACCCACCTATTCCAACTATTTCCTCTTGACAGTTTTTAGTTTAGCACATTCTTATGTACTTCTTTGTAATTGTGGATTCTACACTTCTGGGGCTGTCTGAATCCCTACACATCTTCCAGGTGGATATTGGTGGCTTCCCACCTAATCCAACTGGCTTATTTTGTATGTTTTCATGTCAGCACATCTTGTTGTACTTCCAGGGCCGTTTTGGGGCCCTAAACAATGTTTTTTTGGTTCGCCACAGTAAAACTGTAGGCGGAGTCAGATCTTGACAACGTAATGTGTATATTTCTAAAATACCTTTCCAACGGGCTATCACGCGCCTAAAACAAAGGTCATATGAAAAAGTTACGACCCCGGGAAGTTGAGGTACCAACTTACCCATAGGGGCCCACATAACTTTTAGCGTTTCATCTCATAGGGTTAGGTTTTTCGATGTCTAGGGTTTTGGAATTCATGAGTAATATCAAAAATTCCTCTGGAGCCTCATTGTAATCATTATGCTCAGATGGATACGCGTAGCAGCCACATCTCTTCTCAGAGATAGCTACCACCATTCGAGCAAGTGTTTCAGTTCTACAATTTTATAGTTTCAGCCTATTTCATTTATTCAATAGAAGATATTTTTCAATGGATATCTGTGTTGTTCTTCATATCTCTCTATTTATTGTATTCAATATGCTAATCAGTTTGTTCCGCTCATAAATATGGATCAGTGGTATCAAAGCGATCTGCTCTTCATTTATTTTTCTTCGTGCATGTCCCCGACAAGATCTGAGTACAAGAATTTGGGACTCGAACCAATTGAGTCATTGTAAGATCGGTTGCACTAAGCCCGACAATAACCCATGGGGGACGAAAAATAAAGATGATGGAGCAAGAGATCCTTTTAAAATATTTCTTGAGGAATCCCTCGCATGAAAAAGGAACAAAATGATGGACAACTTTTTGCAGATCCTTCAACGGTTGCCCACAAGAGAAGCATCTTCATCAAGCGGCCATGCAACCCCTTTCAAGGTAAAAGTAAATTTTGATATTCCATTATTTGAAGGACTGATAGATGCGAATGTTGTATATAAATGGTTGAATCTGCTTGAAGGGTATTTTTTGGTCCACAATTTTTCCAATAGGGAAAATATTACTTTTGCACTCCTCAAGTCCATCCCCCATGTTAAGGACTGGTGGGATACTTACTTTGATAAAAGGGCCATAGAGGAATATGAAATATTTATGGTTGCCCCTACATGGGGTTCCTTCTTGGATGCCATTAAAGAACAATATTACCCTGTTGGAAGCTATGAGGACCAGTACACCCGATGGACCACCCTGCGTCAAGAAATGGACCAGATAGTACTAGATTTCACTAATATTTTCCATACCCTATGCACCAAATTGGGTATCAAAGACTCTAAATGACATCTGGTGCTCAAATACCACATCTGTTTACATAGATACATTCAAACAGAAATGGAGTTTCTGGACATTGCCTCATTGTGTACGGACTATAGATATGATGTCAAGATTGAGTAGAAATTTAAGCAGAAGAGGCGAGAGTTTGGATTTGCAAACTCCTCATAGTCGAAGCAGGGAAAAGGCAACCCCAACCCACAGGGTAAGGGATAGAGAAAATATGGCGACTCTCAAGAAAACCAGTCCAAGCCGCAACACAAGAAGGGAAATGAAAAGATGAAGAAGGACACGGGAAAATGGTGTGAATACCATAAAATCCCTTGGCACAACACTGAAGAATACTGCTCCAAGAAGTCACTTGTGGTGGAGATGAAGGCGTCTGAGTCTGAGGCTGATTCTGACTTTGAATCAAATCCAGAAGGAGGGAAGCGAATTATTGATGTTGAAACTAGTGCCATTGTCGCTACCACCAATGTCCAACCAAGCGAACCAAAAGAATGAGAGGAAGGGGAATGCCTTTTTCACTCACATATGTGGGTAAAGGGGGCTCTGATTCATTTCATTGTCGATAGCGGAAGTCAAAAGAACCTGATCTCAGCAAAGGTCTGCAAGTGATTGGACCTACCAACGACACCGCACCCACAGCCCTACACCATCAGTTGGCTTCGTCAAGGAAGAGATCTCTGTGTCAACCAACAGTGTCGTCTGCCCTACAACATCAAGCCTTTCAAAGATGAGGTATTGTATGATATTGCTCCTCTTAAAGTTTGTGATGTTCTTTTACGACAACCATGTTTTTGGTAGCATCATGTTGTGTATGAGTCTAGACCTCGCAGTGTTATTATTACTTTGGGTATACAATTGTACAGGATACCAGAGGTAGCACCGCGTATCACTATTTCTTTAATCTCTGCTAAGAAATGAAGTAAGGTCATTTCACAAACCGGAAAGTTCATCTTCTTTGTGATCCATGCTCACAGTAAGAAAAAGGTCATTGCCACATCCGTGGCCTCTACATAGATCCTCTCTTTGTAGCATAAGTAGGTGGACGAGATCATGGAAGAGTACATAGACATCTTCTCCTCACCCACCAGGCTACAGACGCATTGCCAAGTCAAGCATCCAATTGATCTAACCCCCGGTGCACCTCTACATAATGGACTAGTCTATTGTCGCTCGCTGATGGAAAATGAAGAAATCAAGCGTCATATCCAAGATCTTCTTCAAAAGGGGCACATCAGACCCAACTCCTCCCCTTGTGCAAGACTGATTGTACTAGTGCAAAAGAAGGACGAGACCTGACGACTCTTCATTGATTACATAACATTAAACAAAATCACCATCAGGAACCGGTACTGAATTCCTAGGATTGATGACCTTCTTGACCAACTGAAGGGGGCAAAGTTCTTCAGCAATATTGACGTAAAGTTTGGCTACCACCAGGTTCCCATCGAACCAAATGATGTATGGAAGACAACTTTCAAATCTAAAGAAGGTCTCTTCGAATGGCTGGTCATGCCCTTTGGCTTAACAAATGCACCAACCACTTTCATGAGGTTGATGGATGATGTACTAAGACCCTTCACCAACTCTTTTTTGATGGTATATTTGGATGGCATCCTCATATTTAGAAGAAATTGGGAGGAGCACATGCGACATATTCAGTAGGTTTTGAGCACTCTACGACAGCACAAGCTATATGCCAACTTGGAAATATGCTCCTTTGGCATGAATAAGGTCCAATACTTGGGATCCATTGTTGATGAGAATGTGGTACATCTTGATCCAGCCAAGATCGAGTTCATCTGTGACTATCCAACCCCGACCACACTAAACGAGCTTCAGAGATTCTTGGGACTGGCTAACTTCTACTGATGGTTCATGTTGGGATTCTCCCATATTGCATGGGCCCTCAGCCAAGTGACCAAGGGCGGTGGCAGGGAAAATTTCGTGTGGGGAAAGAAACAACAATGAACATTCGATGATCTGAAGCATCGCTTGTGCTCAGCTCCAGTAATATCCTTTCCCGATCTAAAACAACCGTTCGAGATTGAGATTGATGCATCTGACTATGTTTTAGGCACAATTCTCACTCAACACGGTCATCTGGTGGCATACCATAGTGAGACACTCTCAGATACTATCCGTAAATACCGCACCTATGACAAGGAAATGTATTCCATTGTACAAGCCTGTCATCAATGGAAACATTACATTTTGGGAAAGGAGACGATCATCCACACTGATCACAAGCCTCTACAATTCATATAGACACAAGAGAAATTGTAGAACGACCGCCATCAGAAGTGGTCCACCTACCTGCAACAGTTCCATCTCAACATCTAGTATAAGACAAGGAGCTCAAATCATGTCATTGACTGCCTCAGCCGACCTCCCATGGCTGCACTCACCACTGTGATCTATTCCTGTGGACATGAGGCATCTGAGTGGCCCCAACTTTATCAGTAAGATCTGGACTTTGCCACCACCTATCAGCTCTTGGGTACATGCACGACTGTCAACGATTTTCACATTCAGGAAGGATTGTTATTCCATCTAGGCCATCTCTATGTTCCTTCAAGCAAGCGTGCAAAGATGATTTGGGAATCCCACTAGAGTCGGATTGCAAGACATTTTGGCATGGAGAAAATTGTGGTCGTTCTACAGAAACATTTTTATTGGCCAAAACTTTGACAAGACGTCAGCAAGTATATCATATCTTGCATTGCCTATGCCATTTCCAAGCCAACCATCAAGAAGCAAGGATTATACACCTATCTTCCTACTCCCGAGAATCCTTGGGAATCCATATCGATGGATTACATGTATGGCCTTTCATCCACCAAGCAAGGCAATGATTGTGTATTTGTGGTCGTTGATTGGTTTTTGAAGATGGCCATCCTCACATCCTGGAAGAAGAATCTCATAGTGGCAGATACTGCCAAGCTCTTCTTTGAACGAGTGTGGGTCCATTTTTGGATACCATAGATCATCATCTCCGACTGGGACAATAGGTTCCTCGACACATTTTGGTCGAGTCTTTGGTCACTATTGGACACCAAGCTCACTAAATTCATTGCTTTCCACCCCCAAACAGACGACCAAACAAAGGTCATCAATCAGATGATTGTGCACATCCCATGCATGTACAACTCTAAGAATCCATGTACATGGGATGAGAGTCTCCCCTGTGTTTAGAACAATTACAAAAGGGCTCTCCATAGCTCCACTAGCCATAGCCCATTTCAGGTGGGGCTGAGATTCCAACACTTGGATCCCATTGATGTTGCACTACCTCTTGCCTCCACACAGACAGAATCTTCCCATGTTTAGTCTAAGACCGAAAAAACCACCAGATTCATTGAGTGGATTTAGCACATCTGCCAACAAGTCCATGAGATTTTGCAGAAAGCCAATGCTAAGTACAAGAAGCGCCATGATCAACACAGGGTACCTCACCAGTTTCAGGTTGGAGATAAACTCTGGTTACATTTGCAGAAGGAGCGTCTTACAAGGCCCCATCGGAATCTCCTCACACTCCGCTATGGGCCTTACACTATCACCAAGGTTGTGGGTAGCAATGATTTTGAGCTCAAGACTCCACCCTTCCTTGGCTTGCACCCAGTGTTCAATGTGGACCTCCTTTGGCCATATTTTCCACCATTATTGGACACCTCAGAGATAGAAAAATAGATGACACCAACAAAGCTCAACCTTGACTACATGGAACAAGCATCCACTAATCAGATAGTGGACACATAGGTCAAGGGAACTCGCCAGCAGAGGACCCAAATTTATCAAGTTGTCAAGGCATGGCATCTCCTACACATGTTTATTGTATTCAATATGTTAATCAGTTTGTTTCGCTCCTAAATCCGGATCAACATATTGACTATATTTAACCATCATTAACCATGGTTGACCATATTAACCACAATGGACCATTATCCCTTAATCCCCTAATATATTAATCTCCCACCCATTAAGCTTAATAACCCTCTGACACCTAACCCTCTAACCTATACAAACTTATGATTTATGTTGATTGTTAATTAACATGAGCCAAATAACACAACTAACCATTGTGTTGGTTGTGGAGCCTGATTATCTTCCTGATTCATAGGTCCTTGCTTTCAGCCGTGCTTATACCCCATGAAGACTTTACACCCCATAAGTATGTACACTCTTCCACGCGGGGGAGTGCAGAGGGGGGGTACCTCCTCTGCGGGATCAAGGGGGTGAAGCCCTCAAAGGAAAAATTGCCTTGTAAATGTATATTGTAATTTCATTGTAAATTTGGACCATTCATTATAAGGTCGCAGATCTAACGGTAGAAATTATGTTAGGGTTTTCTTCCCTAGAAGGCAACCCTCTGTTATGAGGGAAATGTATGGTGACTATGCATTATCGTGAGTATTGTGCTCTGAGAGAGGAGACTGTGAGAGAAAGAAGAGGAAGTTACAACGAGTTTTGTTGTAGGTTGTATCCCTTCATTTGTTGGATAATAATAAAGGTAGGACCTGATAATTTCTTTGGTGGACGTAGCCCACACTAGGTGAACCACGTAAATCTATGTCTCTATTGTATTATTTTTCTTCTGTGTTTTATTTTCACATTTGTTTTTATTTTATTGCTCCACGGTCCTGTTTTTCTAACAACTAGTATCACAGAAAAAGGTAACTCGTGGGAAGAGAGGTTTCCTGTTTCAAGTGGCAGAAATGTCGGAAGATGAAAAGTTTAGGGTCGAGAAATTTAACGACTAAAACTACCAGTTATGGAAGATGCAGATGGAATATTATTTATATCAGAAGGATCTATTCCTACCATTGGGCGGAGTAGAAAAAAGCCGACGACCATGAAGGATGAAGAATGGGAGATTCTTGACAGAAGGGCTCTAGGAACGATACGGTTGAGCCTGGCAGCATCGGTGGCTTTCAATATTTCGAAAGAAAAGACAACGGAGGATCTGATGGACACGTTGGCTAAACTGTATGAAAAACCCTCTACATCCAATAAGGTATTTCTAATGAAGAGAATATTTAATATGAAGATGTCAGAAGGTGGGTTTGTTGGAGATCATTTAAATGAATTTAATACGGTTACTAATCAACTAAGTTATGTAAAATTGGACTTTGATGATGAGGTTAGGGCTCTTCTAATCTTGTGCTCATTGCCAGAAAGATGCAATGGCTTGGTCATGGGTGTAAGTAACTCTGTCTCTAGTTCAAATACTTTAAGATTTGATGATGTTTTTGGTGTTATCCTTAGTCAGGAAATGCGATGAAAAAGCACAGGTGAGACATTAGGTAATGCGTTGAACATGGAGAACAGGGGAAGACAAAATGATAGAGGAAAGGGCTCAGGTAACCGTGGGAATTCTAGGAAGGGCAGATCCAAATCTAGACTTGGAAAGATAGAGTGTTGGAATTGTGGGAAGAAAGGACATCTGAAGAAAGACTCTAGAGCTCCAAAGAAACAAAGAGATGGACAGCAGGAGAGAAATCAGGAAGCAAATGTAACAGGTGATGTGTTACAAGATGCTTTGATTCTTTCTGTAGATAATATTTTTGAGTCTTGGGTAGTAGATTCAGGGGCTTCATTTCATGCCACACCCCATAGTAAACATTTTCTAGATTATGTTCAAGGTGATTTTGGACAAGTTCATTTGGGTGATGATGCTCCATGCAAAATTGTTGGAATGGGAAAGGTAAAAATAAAGCGACTCAATGGAAACCAATGGTTGTTGAAAGAGGTAAGACATGTTCCAAATTTAAGGAAAAACCTAATTTCAACAGGGCAGTTGGCAAGTGAAGTTTATGTATCCATATTTACAGATAAGACGCGGAAGTTCATCAAAGGATCATTGGTGATAGCAAAAGGAGAGAAGGTAGGTACATTGTATTTATGTACTAGTAATACTGACTCTTCTATCTCTTTAGCTTCTACAGGAGTGGATATAGCACTGTGGCCTCATAGGCTGGGACACATGAGTGAGAAGGGTATGTAGATACTTCACAAAATAAATTTGCTGCCAGATCTTAAACAAATTGATTTGGACTTCTGTGAGCATTGTATTTATAGAAAACATAAGAGAGTCAGATTTCTCAGAGTTGGAAAAGAAAAAAAGAATGAAAGGTTAGAGCTTGTGCATACAGATGTATGGGGACCAACTTAGGTATCATCTTTTGGTGGCTCTCGTTATTATGTTACTTTTATTGATGATGCAACTATAAAAACTTGAGTTTATTGAATTCGACAAAAATCTGATGTTTTTGATACTTTTAAGTAATGGAAATCTTTAGTTGAAAATGAGACAGGAAAAAGTTTGAAGTGTCTCAGATTAGATAATAGAGGTGAATATTTCAGCAAGGAGTTTGATGATTACTGTTCATACCATGGGATTCATAGAGAGAAGACAGTTCCAAGAACACCACAAGATAATGGTGTGTCAAAAAAGATGAACAGGACAATCATGGAGCATGCAAGGAGTATGAGATTGCATGCCGGTTTTCCCTTACAGTTATAGGAAGATGTTGTAGATACTATTGTTTACTTAATAAACAGAGGACCTTCAATCTCTTTGGATGGTAGAATTCCAGAGGAGGAATGGACAGGAAAAAAGGTAAACTATTCTTTCTTGAAAAATTTCGGTTGTGAAGCATTTGTCCATATTGATAAAGAAAATAGAACAAAGCTTGAGTCTAAATCCAAGATGTGTACCTTTATTGGATACGATGTTAATGATTTTGGTTATCGATTATGGGATTATGAAAATAAAAAATTCATTAGGAGTAAAGATGTCATATTCAATGAGAAGGTCATGTACAAAGATCAGTTGCAGGGAAATAAACAACAAGAAGAAAAACAAGAATACACAATGCTTGATGAGATCACTGAAAAAGAAATTCCAAAGGAACCTGAAAATCAAAATGTACAACAACATGAGCAGCAGGTACCTCAAACACCTTCAAGTGTTGTTAGAAGATCTACCAGGTTAAGTATACCCCTTGAACGATACTCTCCTTCATTGTATTATTTATTGTAGACTGATTTTGGTGAACCAGAATGTTGTGAAGAGGCAATGCAGGTAGACACCAAAAAGAAGTGGGAGAAATGCATGAAAGAGGAAATCGATTCCTTGGCAAATAACCAGACTTGGGACTTGGTTCAGTTGTTTGCAGGAAAAAGAGCATTGCAGAATAAATTGGTTTACAAGTTGAATGAAAAAGATGGAGGAGAAAAGTGGTACAAGGCTAGACTTGTTGTAAAGGGGTTTGCAAAAAAGAAAGGTATACATTTTGATGAAATATTTTCTCCTGTTGTTAAAATGACTTCAATTAGGACTGTTTTAAGTCTTTTGGTAGTAGAAGATTTGCATCTTGAACAGTTAGATGTAAAAACAACTTTTCTCCATGGGGATTTGGAGGAAGAGATTTATTTACAGCAGCCACGGGGGTATGAGATCAAAGGGAAGGAGAATTTGGTATGCAGGTTGAAGAAGAGCTTGTATGGCCTAAAGCAAGCTCCAAGGAAGTGGTATTTGAAGTTTGACAGGTTTATGACAGAACGGGGTTATAGTAGATGTCATTCTGATCACTGTGTTTATTTTAAAAGGCTAGAAAATGTAAGTTATATTATATTGCTATTGTATGTAGATCACATGCTTGTTGCAGGGTCTAATATGCAGGATATAAATGTGCTCAAGAAGAAATTATCCAATTCATTTGCGATGAAGGATTTGGGTGCTGCAAAGAAAATCCTTGGCATGAGAAGACAAAAAAAATCGCAAATTGACATTGTCTTAGGGTGAGTACACAGAGAAGGTGTTGGAGAGGTTTAGAATGTAGAATGAAAAACCAATTAGTACACCTTTAGCTAGCCATTTCAAATTAACTAAGGAAATGTGTCCCAAGACACAGGAGGAGATAGAATACATGTCCAGGGTTCCTTATTCATCAACAATTGGCAGTTTGATGTATGCAATGGTTTGCACAAGACCAGATATTGCACATGCAGTGAGAGTTGTGAGCGGGTATATGAACAATCCAGGTAAAGAACATTGGGAAGCAATAAAGTGGATTCTCAGATATTTGAGAGGTATTGCTAATCATGCATTATGTTTTGGAGGTTCAGACACTTTTCTACAGGGATATGTTGATTCATATATGGATGGTGATAAAGACAACAGGAGGAGCACCACAGGGTATGTTTTTACTATAGGTGGAACAACAATAAGTTGGATTTCAAAACTGCAAAAGGTTGTTGCACTTTCAACAATAGAGGCAGAGTATGTTGCTGCTACAGAGGCTAGTAAAGAGATAATTTGGTTACAAAGGTTTATGGAGGAATTGGGAAAGAAGCAAGAGAATAGCAGGTTGTACTATGACAGTGAGAGTGTAATTAATCTTGCAAAGAACTCAGCCTTCCATTCGAATACTAAGAATATATAGTTGAGGTACCACTTCATATGATCCATCTTGGAAGATGGACATTTGAAGTTGGAAAAGATACACACTAGCCAGAATCCTACAGACATGTTAACAAAGGGAGTAACCAGAGAGAAACTGAGTTCCTGCTCAGTTTCAGTTGGTCTTCAAGAATGAATATGAAGATGAGAATTTTTTCAGGTCCAAGAAGGTTCAGAGTCCATCATATACAACAACAGTGGAGTTGTTGAGATCAGTCTCCAAGTGAGAGATTATTGGTTGTGGAGCCTGATTATCTTCCTGATTCATAGGTCCTTGCTTTCAGTCGTGCTTATACCCCATGAAGAATTTACACCCCATAAGTATGCACATTCTTCCACGCGGGGGAGTGTAGAGGGGGGGTACCCCCTCTATGGGGTCTGGGGGGTTTGGGGGCGAAGCCCCTGAAGGAAAAATTTCCTTGTAAATGTACATTGTAATTTCATTGTAAATCTGGACCGTTCATTATAAGGTCGCAGATCTAACGGTAGAAAATATGTTAGGGTTTTTTTCCCTAGAAGACAACCCTATGTTATGAGGGAAATGTATTGTGGCTATGTATTATGGTGAGTATTGTATTCTGAGAGAGGAGATTATGAGAGAAAGAAGAGGAAGTTACAACGAGTTTTGTTGTAGGTTGTATCCCTTCATTTGCTGGATAATAATAAAGGAAGGACCTGGCAATTTCTCTGGTGGACGTAGCCCACACTAGGTGAATCACGTAAATCTATGTCTCTATTGTATTGTGTATCTTATGTGTTTTATTTTCGCATTTGTTTTATTTTATTGCTCCATGGTCCTGTTTTTGTAACACATTGACCTCTAACCCACTAACCATCTAGCCAATCCATTCACACTTTACCCACAAACCCACTAGGCCTCCTAAGCTCTCTATATGTGAATATTTATTGATTTATTTACATTCATGTATATGTTTAGGTAGATGTTTCTATAGATATTACACAATGAAACATTGTTATCAACGACATTGATGAAATTATATATATATATATATATATATATATATATATCACAAAAGGAGGGTTATTTTTGGCATTCCCTCATTTAACCATGTTTCACTATGAAGAACAAATAAGAGGAAAAGAATGTGAGTAGGAAAAGAAATGGAGAGGAGAGTGGAATCAAATGAAGAAGAAGAGATACAATGAAGGAGAGGAGATTGGAGAAAGAAAATGAAAGTAGATAAAGATTTACTCAAAAATCAAAATAAATGTGTACTAATATAAAATAATAAGCTAATATAAATTTATTTTAATTCTTTTGGATATGAAAATAAATTACATTTAAAATAAATCCCACACAATATTCAATAAATTTTAAATTAAAATAAATATATAGCAAAAAAAAGCATATTAACATTTACATCTAGAATCAATAATATCTCTTTCTTAGTGTGTATCTATCCAATGGAAAATACCTTATACATGCATTTCAAATTTTATTATGAGATTTAATCATTTAACCAATTTTTTGAAAGATAATTAAAATTTTATCAACCAATCAAAAAAATATTTTTTATTATTTTGTTTATCTAACATTAATAAAACAATATATATTTATATTAATAATAAGATAATAAATTTTATTGATATAATTAATTTCATTTTATTAAATTTAATTATTCTATAAAATTTTATTTTTTATATGTTAAATATAAAATTTATAAATAGAGGTTGAAAATCTCAATTTAATCAAATTTATTAATAAAATGTTAGGTTTACTTTATCATTTAAATTATGTTACTCTTAAAAGAATTATAAATTATAAGTTCAAATTCAATAATATTTATCATTACATCATTTTACATTAAAATAAAATAAACCTTAAATTTTAATATAATTTTAATGATATATTTTATATAAATAGTTGAATTAATTATAAGTTCAAATCCAATCACATATTGATAATTAAATCACCTTCCATTAATGTAATGTAAATATAAGTTCAAATTCAATAATATTTACCATTACATCATTTTACATTAAAATAAAATAAACCTTAAATTTTAATATAATTTTAATGATATATTTTATATAAATAATTGAATTAATTATAAGTTCAAATCCAATCACATAATGATAATTAAATCACCTTCCATTAAAATTTAATGAAATAAACCCTTAAATTTTAATATACTTTTAATAGTATCTTTTACATAAATAATTTAATATTTATTTTTAAAGATCAATCTCAATTTACAAGTGAAATCAACGTTAAAAAAAAACATTTTTGTTAAAATAACCTTTACACTTTGCCACGATTTGTGATTTTCACAAACTTCCAAATTAAAAAATAAATAAAAACTATACTTTTCGTAATAAAAAAACATAAGTTCCAAATTAAAAAATAGATAAAAACCATGATATTTATAATTTGAGGTGATACATTATATTTTTCATAATTAAAAACAAAACTTTCACGTTGCAAAAATACATAAAAACTATGATATAGAAAAAAATTGACCATTGATAAAGACACGTGGAAATAATTAACTGTTGATAATTTGTATATACATAAAAACTATGATATGAAAAAAGATTTGACCATTGATAAAGACACATGAAAATAATTAACTGTTTATAATTTGTATATAATATTTGGATAAAAGGTAAGAAAGGAAAAAATATAAATATTAAATAAATTATTAAATTACTTATAAATATGAAGTTTCTACCATTCATTGATTTATTATTAAATTATCATATATTTATTATTGTATCAGCATTCAATGTAAAGTTTCCACTGTTCGGTGAAATTTCAATTTTATTTTTAAATAATAGAAATCACTAGATTGATAGGCTTTTGGAAAAATATTTAGAGCGCACATAGGAAAAACCTATCACATAGATAAATGAGCTATTTACTCCACAATTTCGACGCCTAATATGAAGAATTATCCAATGTGATGGGAAATAGCCAAACGTCAGGGTCTGAAAGATGGGTTTTAGGTACCAAACTTGACCCATTGGTTATTTTTTCCGGGATCTTTTTGAGAATGAAACATGTAGCCCTAGTGCATATTGGACCTAACACCCTTCAAGCCACCCGGACAAATAAACGAGCAGGGGAGGATTTTTTTGGGAAGAGACTAGATCGGTTGTTGGTAAAATAGCCCCTCCTCAACATTTTGAAAAGGTAATAGACAGGGAATTTCCCTCCTAGAGGCTCCAATCACTTTGCTATCGTTTTGAAATTGGATAGAACTCAGTCTCGGCCACCATCGCCCTTCAAATTCAACCCACAATGCCTCTCTCATGATATTTACATCCAACAGTGACCAATGTGTGGATAGCCCTTTATGTCACACAACTGAACTCTTAATATAGATTCAAGTGCTCCCGAGGCAGCTATATCTCGGGATTCCTAAAGCAATCTCCTATAATAAATAGCTTGGAACTGAGAACCTTGTACTCGTCTTGATCCATTTGAATGTAACCCAAGATGGACATGTCGAAACCCATCACTAAGCGCTCTGGTCATTCTTCACTCTCCATCTTCGTTCCCTGGCTTGAATCTTTTGACTGGAAGAAATTCTCCATCCACGGGTGCATTATACATTCCATTAGAGTTACACCTCCATGTTGACTAGCTGCCAATCTATCACAAAAAGAAGCAAGGAGATACTAAAATTGAACGTTGGCATGGTTTTATTTAAAAGCATACCAACTCAACTGATCTAAAGTAAGTATTGAGAAATAGTGTACCACGTAGCAGATTATTTGGCTTCATTGATTGGAGATTCCTAGACTCTTTGGTTTCATTCATTGGAGATCCAACGTCAAAAGTGGACCCCACAGATCTATATCCAGTCCCATTTGTTGATGTCGATTGATCCAACACCAGTCACATAGCTACCGATTAGTGAACATTCTTGATTGCCAAGCGAATTTGCTCTGGAGACAAATAACCACTAAACAGAGTTGTCCATTGAATTCAAATTCAAATTTGAATACCGCGTTGTAATTCAAATTCAAATTTGAAACCTGATTTTTACCAAATTCAAATTGGTATACATGGATGGATTCCATGGGCGCATCTCATGGTAAGACAATTGGATGGTTAACTATGGCATGCATTACCTTCTATGGTCGTCACATTGGGTGTTGGGATTGCTCATTTTTCGAGAGATAGCAAAGGTGGCACATGGTAGCGACAGTTTGGGTCACGGTGTTTGGATCAAGGGAGGTGATGGATTAGTGTTGTTTCCGACAGGACAATATACCTGTCGAAATCAGGAATTCTACGGAATGATGGCAGTGTCTGGGGGATAGTGCCACAACACAAATGGGGGGTAGCTGGAAATCTACCTTCTGAACTTGTCGGAGTATAGACACTCGGGAGGGAAGATTTCTCCTGAGTTAGCCTACTCCACAAGGAGGAAGCTTCCAGTAGGTGGAATGGAAAGGGAATTTGGCTGGGATTTCCACATATGTACGGATGGTGTAGATTCGATGACCTATATTCCACCTTCCACAACATTCAATGTTGCTTAGGGATTATCAGATATGTACGATGGTGTAGATCTAAGGGCCTATAGTCTACCTGCTACAACATTCAATGTTGTTTAACAATGGTAGATTTCCACATATGCATGAATGGTGTCGTACAAGTGTCATGCAGGGTAAGATACATGTGTTGTTATTAATTGTCATTAAAAAAATTAAATTCACCTGGGGTGACCTAGAGAAGCCCCGCAGTAGGCAGTTGGTTGAGAACATTTTCATCGTGACATCTTTGTGTTGTGCATCATTGAGAACAACAATTGAGTTGGGTTGGGTTGTTAGGATCACAACCTTTGGACAAGGTGACTCTTTACAAAGTTACAATAGTTGGTCAACAACAATATGACTTAATAGTCGGGTGGTGGGTGCATGCTACCTTAAAGCGGAAGCAATCAAGATGCAAATATGGCAAGACATTGGAGATGAGATCAGTGGAATGCATGCAAATTTTGGGACTTAGACAGATTTTGAAAATGGATGGATGGACTCATCCTTGTGTCACAACAAATGGTGGTTAAGGAGAGTTCATACAGAGAGTCGGTTTCTTGGGAAAGTGAGGTCCAAGACAATAGGCTTAGAACATGGTTGCAATGAACGATGTCATTGAGAAAGGTATGGTTGGCTTGAATTATTTCATTTTCCAAGTGTTGCAGTGAATTATTTGAAAGGAAGTTGGATGACTTAGTGGTTCAATAGGATTTTATTTCCACAGTGAAAACTGACAGACTTGAGGGTGACTCGAGTGATGCATATTCGAAGAAGTCTTGTAGTAGTTTGGGATGCATTAGTTGGGTGAATGCACGCAAGAACCTGGGACGACCTGCTTTGATGAGTCTTGTGTTGGACTTAGGTATATTTGGATGCAACCATGAAGGTGTCTTGAGGAAGTTTCCTAACTCTTGATGAGGTGCATCAGGTAGGTTGCAATGTTGCCAGGCAGTGAAGTCTAGACGTGTCATGTTCGAGAGATTGGATGAGACACCTTGGTGCTTTGTGCCTTAGACAAAATTGTCGAGGCATGTGGTGACTTGAAAAGTCACGATGATAGTTCTAGAGTTTGAATGCTTGCAGCAGGTGCAAGGCAGTTCATTCTAGGAGATAGATGGAGTTAGCAAATGAGTCAACCAAGAATTGTTGGTAGTCAACCTAAATAAGAAGAATGCAGACCAAGTGACTTGGGTGGTGTTTTCTTTCCTTTGGTATGGGACATTGGATGAGGCAGTGCATGCCTTGGTGACTTGCAGATGATTGTGTGATGACTCAGAAATTTGTGGGGGGTGGGGGGGGTTGTTGTTTGGATTTGGTAGAGTATTGGTGCGAACGTGCCTAAGGCATGGAAGTTCTTTGAGGTGACTCATTCTAATTGAAGAACTTTGGACAGTTCATTGGGAATTTTTATGGGTGTAGCCATGTTGGCTACACTCATCGCAGATATTGAGTTACGTTGAGGTGAATTGAAGGAAGGAGTTGAACTAGGGACTTTCCTTCATTTGGAGGATTGTGCGAACGGGAAAATTGTTGCATGAGGAGAATACTTAGACATGAGTGTTTCTCTTTCTTTGGGCAGCATGGTCGAGGGTGAAGCCTTACCATTCCAAGGAATAGATAAAGAGACACAACAACATGGATGGGTGATGAAGTAGTGAGGAAAAGATAATATGGACGTGAAATCCTTGCAATAGATTAACTAACTATGCCATGAGAAGGACAATGGAGTCGATTTGTACAGAAGACTTTGTTTCGGGGTGACTTCATAGTGCAACAAGGTGAGGGGAGACCCTGCCTTGGTCTGAGATCATTGTGTAGATGTATTGAATTGTGGAAGGAAGTTGAGTATGGATGTGCCAGTAGGCTCAAAGTAAAGCACTTAGACATTGTGGAGGATCTCCTTGACAATGATCAAACGATGAAAACATTGGTGAGGCAAGGATGGAAACTCACCCTAGTCTTTGAAGTTGGCATGGTGACAGAGTTGCGATAGAAAATAAAAAGTTCAGGCATGAGGAAGTGCATTCTCATGAGTTGGGCATGACGATTGGACTAGCTACACAAACATTCGATGGCATGGGGGACATCAGTGTGCAAAGACATGGTACCATTGGTAGAAGTATGGGTGCAACAACAAGATCACAAGAGTTCAACACTTAGGACAAAATTTTCAAGTGAAGTGTGCAACAATCATTGAGCAGTGACGAGATCCATAGATGGAGCAGAGACACCATGGAAATCGACATATTTTATCGAGTTCAACAACAAATTGGAGTGGGGGAGGATGTAAGGGTCTCCCAGGACACCCACCGAGCATGCACGCTCCTTGGGAAGATTCGACAATGGACAGACGAAGAGCACAAGGAAGGAAGGGATCAGTTGGGTGAACGAAGACATTTGGGTGTAGGAAAGAGCACCTTGGTCACATGATGGTGACATACAGTGCAAGGGGTCACACACCTTAATTTCCTAAGAACAATCGAGGAAGACTTGGGTTGTGTTTGAGAAAGGGTGGGGCAAATTAGGAGCATTCCAAAGGAGTGGACCCGTCTACCCTCAACAACATGGGCACATCGGAGAGGTTGGATGACCCCATCGACACTTCGATGAGGAGTCGCAATGATCAACATGAAAAACTCACAAGGCAAGGGGCACATCGGTCCAAGAAACAAATGGTAGATGGGTGCACAAGGCTTGGATGGACGCCATGGGTCCAAGGATGTGTGTGATGGTCAGTTGAGTTTGATGATTTGCGAAGGGGTGCGACACAATGTTTCGCACAAGTGACCCTTGGAGTCCATATAAAAGAAAGGGATGTACAGTGAAAAGAGACAAGTTTGGAAAGAACTTAGATACATGGAGAGCTTCGTGATTCTAAGGCAGACAAAGAGGAGGAGCTCCCTCAAGGAACCAAGTAGCTCCACTCTGGGAGGACTTGTGCTTCCTTGAGGAGGATTTGATGGATAGAGTTGGGAAAATTTCTCTTAGGAATATTTTGTATAAGTCTATAAATGTAGCTATGTGCAAGCATGTGTGAGGCAAAACCAAAATTTATGAATTCTCTCGAAATGAAAAGGTAGAGTCTACGGAAACAAAGATATAACACGTTTATGGTTGGAGGCACATCTGAGGTACACTGCAGGTGGAAATGAAGATGGTTGAAATAGAAAGTCTTGTGGTGACAAATATGTTCATGAGTGTCTTGGTAAGGTGAGGTGAGTCATTTGACTCTGCCGAAGTTGTAAACCGAGCCAGTAGTGCTTATGTTGTAATTGTTCTGCAATAACAAAAACCTACTCGGGTGTTAGGAATGGTTCATGCTGCCCATAGTATATCTATGTTTCTCTTATCTATTTCGTTTGTTTCATTGTTCTCTTCCTGTCTCATGTCCAACACTTGTAAATGAGCAAATATCACCTGGGATTAACCAACTTACATCAATCCTTTATCTACTTGTGCACTCTGAGAACACCAAATAACAAGTGAGCGATAATGAAGGAGGTAATTTCTTACCAGTTGAGCATGCCTTATTATAAATTTTAAGACCCTGTAGGGTTGTATATGGAGTTTAGCTTTCCAAAATCATTGAAGCCTGCAAAATTATTCATCTTATCATCATTTGGGGCTATTGTCAATGTTCCAAAACATGTTTTCATTCTGCTGTCATACTTCACTTACCTTTTGTGGATCATTTGCAGTGAAAAGAAGAATTATATTACCAAACAGTCTGGATGGCTATGGTGGAAGTTTGCTTTCACCTAGCACATTGTAAAAAATCAGCTAGTCTAGGATTGTACATAAATAAGCTCCTTTTGGAGCACATGTGTTTGTTTTCTTTTTGTAAGTATAGTAGTGTACATGTCAGTCTATTTCCTTCAGTGAATGTATCTGAGCTCGACTCCACAACCCAACAAAAAAGGAAACGAAACTGCTTGTTCTTGGCAGCTCACAGGGAGCATGACATCCCCTGTGGAGCCAAATGTTATCACATAAAGTTGTCAAGGGTCGTAGGTGGTAGCCATGAGAGCAGGTCAACAAGCGGGTGCAATTTGCAGCAACAGAAATCCCCTGCGCAGTTCATTTTAGCGCTATCTCTAAGCGCGGATGGAAGGGTTCCATTATCGGCCGGTGGATAAATTCTAGTGGGGGTGATAAAATAGCAAACACGCCTAGATCACAGGTCGCGGATAGATCAACGACCACAAGCCATTTTGGCACCGCAACATACTCGGGTGTTAATTTCCTTGAGCGGGCTGAAATCCAAACCACGGTATTGTGGGGAGGAAACGTGGTGGAAGAGGGTGCATTTTGGGCCTAAAAGAAGTGTGGGTCCAAACTGCTTTCAACAACCCTGAAATCACGTGCTCTTACATCATCGTATCCGACAGCAACACGTGGTCACCCCCTAGTGTTCAAGGCGCGTCCCGATCCCGAGGAAGATTCATCCAACGAAAAAAGACTCACTTTGTGGCTCAAAACCACCCACTTATTCAACACTCAATCCATGAACAACATGCGGCGGCCTTCTAGACGTCAAATCCTCATCCCGATCCCAAGAGAAGATCAGTTAATGAAACGAGGGACTGGTAGCTGAAACCTCATCTCAGTCCATAAAAAGAAAGCTTGAAAGCTATGGCCGAGCAGGCAAGACTATCGGCCCGAGGTACAACGATGGACAATTTTTCCTACAAGCCCATGCCGATCTGAGCTAGCGTCTGATAGAAGAATACACACACAGTTTGACATAAGGTTGCACAGATGTAAATCTTTGGAGGGGATGGCCAGATCACATTCCTAGCAGCTGTGGGTTGATCTGAGTATAAATAGATTAGTTCAATATTTTGTTATGGTCGTCAACTGGTTGAGCAGAGCTCCCTACTATGTAATTTTTGATGCCAGAGTTGTTCTCTGGTTATGTATATGATTTGAGACTTTCGCATTAATAGAATTCAGTTCCTTTCATCTTCATGTGTAAACTATACTGAAACACTCGAGCATGGAGGATCCAGTCGAGGGTTGTGTTTGTATTGTAATGTAGGTTTGATTATAATGCAGCATTGACCTGTTCTAGTATTTCCCTTTGTTATCTTGTTTCCCCTTATGCTAAAATGCTCATGCATGGAGGATCCAAACGAGTTGTTGTAGTCGTATGATAATGTAGGTTTGATTATTATGCTACTGTGACATATTTCAGTGTCTGAAACTCAAGTTCAAGAGTGCTCTTGAGCCTAAGTTTTTCTTCACCAAGTTGCTTGAAAGCCGGATGCCCATGGTAGACTTGTTCACCTTTCTCACTAAGTCTTCCCTCTACTCACCTTTAAACTCAAACCATTGACTGAAGTTAATGAGGACCTCATTTCCCTATTCATTGCTTGTCTAGTTTCTGTGTTAAATCATTCTTGTACTGAGTTTTGTCCGTTTGACCTCCACTCATAAACCTACCTCCACAAACATTATGATGGGTACTGGGCTTATCCTCCTGCAATCTGAGGGTGACACTCAGTGCTAACAGGAAGAAGAAGCAAAGATTGCAGTGTACGTGTAGAACATAAGTCCCCACAAAGTACTTGAAAACAAGACACTAGAGGAGATGTTTCTAGGAGAGAAGTCGGAAGTCAACCATATAAGGATATTTGGTTGCCCCGTATTTGTGCACATCCCCAAGAAAAAGAGGAAAAAATTGGATCCATCCAGAAAGAATGGCATATTTTTTTGTTATAGTGACACATCGAAGGCATACAAGATGTATATTCCTGGTCACGGGAAAGTTGAGATTAGATGAGATGTCACCTTCGATGAGAGTGCATCTTTCAACAAATCAAAATAGGATTTTGCAAAAGAGGTTCATGAGGAGGAGAATGAAGTTACTAGAGTTCTATAGGCAGAATCAATTGAACCAGAGGAAGTCATTCATGAGGATAATGACATGGCAGAACCTCAGAGGCTAGCAGAGATGCCTTCTCACAAGAGAAGACCAGCTTGGGCACAGGAGCTCATCAAAGATGCAGAAAGATATGGTGCCCCAGAAAAATATCTCAAGAAAAGTAAGAAGCCGAAACTGTATTCCAACTATGTGGCATGTTTGTGTGATATCATGGATGCAAAAACACCTAGTTATGAAGAGGCTGTAGAAAAGAGGGTATGGAAGGATGCCATGGGGGAGGAATATCAGTCCATAGTAAATAATGATTTCTGGGATGTGGTCCCCAGACCAATGGAGAAATCAATAGTAAGTTCACAATGGATCTACAAAACGAAACATACAGCTGATGGAAGCATTGAAAATTATAAGTCTAGATGTGTGGCTCGAGAATTCTCTCAGAAGGAGGGCATTGAATATGAGGAGACATTTTCTCCCATGGCGAGTTATACCTCGATCAGAAATATACTTTCGTTGGCCACAATAATGAAATGGAAGGTGCATTAGATGGATGTGAATACACCCTTCTTGAATGGTGAAATAAAAGAGGAATTATATGTGGAGCAGCCACAAGGGTTCGAGGTACATGACAGGGAGACACGTGTGCAAATTGAAGAAGGAATTATATGGATTAAAGTAGGCACCCAGAGCATGGTATGGCAGGATCGACAGTTTTCTGACAAGCTTAGGATTTACAAAGAGCAGTGCATGTCCTAACCTCTACTTCAAGGGCTTGGATGATGTTCCAATAATACTACTATTGTAAGTGGATGACGTGTTTCTAATAGGCATGGAAAATCTCATCTCATAGTGTAAGATAATTTTGGCTATCCAGTTTGAGATGAAAAATCTCGGGATGATGCATTACTTTTTGGGGCTCAAGGTATGGAAGAGACAGGATGCGATCTTTCTTAATCAAGGGAAGTATGTAGTGGAAATCCTGAAGAGGTTCAGGATGTTGGATTGCAAGGCAATGGCTACACCTATGGTATCAAATATGAAGTTGTTGCAGGATACGCCTTTAGAGACTGTGGATGTTACTTTATACATGAAGATGGTGGGTTCGTTGATGTACTTGATGAACACAAGATTGGATATATGTTTTGTTGTGAACACCCTGAGTCAATATATGGAGCAGCCTAGGCAGGTTCATTTGGTCGCAACAAAACATGTGATAAGGTACCTTAACGGTACATTGGATTATGGTCTCAGGTATGTGGCAGACCATGAGTTCGGGCTATATGGATATTCAGATTCATATTGGGTCGACAATATTTCTGATCAGAAGAGTACTTCGACATACTGCTTCAGTTTAGGCTCCAGTATGGTTTCATGGAGCAATAGGAAGCAGTCATGTGTAGCACTCGGTACATATGAGGATGAATGTGTGGCAGCATGTGCAACATGTAGAGAATCAATGTGGGTTCAGAAACTGTTGTCTGGGTTATTTGGTCTCAAACTAGAGGCGACATGCATTTGGTGTGACAACCAAAGTTGCATGAAGTTGTCAAAGAATCTGGTGTTCCATGAAAAGTTTAAGCATATCGAGATCAAATATCTCTATATCAGGGATATGGTGCAGAGGGGAGCAGTGAGGCTCCAATACATGACTACCGAATAGTAGGTTGCAAACGTTTTGACCAAGTCATTGTCGAGGACGAAGTTCGATCACTTCAGGGACAAGCTTGGTGTGGTCCCTCTTCAAAGGGAGTGACAAGGTACATATGCATTGCGGAGTAGTAGATGTCTTGGGGACATGTATCTATTTGAGAGCTACCCACAGGCCTCGGATGCCTTGGCTGTGAAGTCACAGTGGTGCACATGATGAGGTATAGATGTATTGCGGGGTAGTGGATGTCATGGTGACTTGTTGAAGCTATTTGAGAGCTACCCATAGGCCTTGGATGCATTGACTGTGAAGTCATGTTGTACTATGGATATCTGATGATGTATAGATTCATATGTTCAACATTCAATGATCATGAGCTCATGTGGCAACAAAGAATACCTTCTTAGTTAAGAGGGAGTGTTGATATTTTGATGTAACTACAGAATATATTCTTTTGTATTTGTATTGGTCAAACTTTGGGAAGGTTATTGTAATCTTATTGTATAAATCAACTCAAAAGAAATTATTATTTTATTGTTATCCTTATTGTAAAAAATCAAAACGGCCCCTCTTAGGGTTGCGTCTTTTCGGGAGTCGAGTTATGTGTATAAATAGAGGTCGAGTTCCTCTTATTTGTATACACACACAACTCGCCTTCTCTTGTGTATTTGGAGCATCTCAAAAGAGGTCTAGCGCAAGAGGTCTTGGTTTCTTGGTCTTTGGTATCTTGGTCTTGGTCTATTTGTGGAGAGCTATAACGTGACATTGTACTGGTTGAAGGAATCTATACTGAATAATTGGTTATTGGATTTTCTCCCCGTGAGTTTTTCCCAGGATATATCTTGTGTTATGTGATTGTTTATCTTTCAGTGATCCTATTACATGCAATTGTTAATGAATGTTAAGGAAGATAACTGTAACTTCTAAAATTATAACAGTTTCGAGTTTTTCACTATGAAATCTTTTCGGATGGGATGATTTTTTGCCCAAATCATTGACCTTAGTAAATGACCTTGGAGGATTGTCTACTGTCCATTTTTGATGTTGTATCAAACAAGGAAGGTTAAAATTTGTGTGGATCCATAGTTCAGTCTCAAGTGAATCTATCGATTCTTCATGAGCTTCGTCGCCACCATCTGACAAATAATTAAACCCTGGAGAAGAGAACTAATGTCTTTGAGCTTGCATGGCTCCCGCTATGTACATTTGTATGGATGCTGGTTCTCCCATATTCAAAAGAAATATTCATGTGAACTTCAAACGCAAGAAAGAAAACATCTAATCTTCTAACATTGAATTGAAATTATAAACGCCAGAAATCAAACATCTAATCTTCCAGAATTTGGGCAGGAATTGGGCAAACTACAAACATGATGAAGTCATGAATTTCACAAAGTAAAGATAAAATTATGGCTTGAATCCTTGACGTCATGTGAATTGTTTTTAACAAAAGTATTTCCTTCGTTGTCTTAGGACAAAAAGGGGATGGATTATGCACACATTTTTTGGGCATAAGAATGCTCACATTATGGCAACCTACTTCCTAAATTGAAATCTTTTCTAATAGTTCTACTAAATCTGTGAAAGGAAGTAGATGTGTTGAATACACTTCCTACACTAATTTATGAGAGAATAATGTGTAGAAATTAAAAACATAACACTTGCAACAAATAAATAAACAACAGACTATAGACAACAAGATTTCATTGGAAAACCTTGAGGGAGAAAAACCCTACACTCTAAAGCACACTCAATATATTATTCAACAACAAAAATGGTTACAAGACAAGGGAGAAGAGCCCTACACTCTAAAGCACACTCATGTATTATTCAACAACAAAAAAAATGGTTACGATACAAAGACTCAGAGTTCGTGTCGTGTCCTCTCAACAAAAAGAGTGTTCAACATTATCATAATTCTGGAGAAATTTTGACAGTTTAATGGTAATATAAGACTCACACTCTATGATGTCCTCCAACTCTATCACTCAATAGATAGATATAGTAAAACCATAAACCATTTATGTTTTACCATTTCTGCTTATTAGAGAGCACATGTAGGTTATTCCCTGCTATTGCTCTCTACCACTTGTTTGCAAGTATTCTTTGGTCCACTGCAACAATGTTGCAAGTATTCTTTGTTCTACTACAACACTACAAGTATTCTCTACTCAACTATAACACTAACACTACAAATATTCTTTTCTCTATTGCACCACAAATATTTTACTTACCACACTTGTATATTGTGATTCTAGCGGGCCCTCTAATATAGAGCGGATGAAGGAATTAATAGAAGAATCCTCGTTCAAAGCAGGCCAAACAATATCAAGAATGTCAAAAATCCCACATAGGATGAAACTCAATTCGTGGTGCAATGCTTATGAATGAATCTTCAACAATTGTGCAATCATTTATATAAAAGACATGTTAATGAATTAAATCTCTTATTAATGGAATGCTCCTAAATTCCTACTTGTCATATACAAGCAATTGTTAAATATTGTTTTGGTCGAGAAATAATTACGTCGAAAGGAAAGGCGTATACCTATTGACAATGGGTAGATTTAATAGGGGTTTAGTGCTTAATAAGTTTTCTATGAACAAGATTAAATATGGCTGGAATATTCTTAGTAGTCACGCAAAATAAATTGCTGTGATTTCAATCATTAACTTCCTAGCTATTATAAAGACATCCGTTTATGTGTTTACTTTTTTACATTTACTTAATCATATTTAAAAATTACTTTGATAGCTAATTGATTGCCACGTAAGGGATTAACAAAAATTAAAATATTAACACGAGATAAATGAAGACCAACAGTTTTTTTGTTAATCAATAATAAAATTTAATATATTCTTTTAAAGATTCTTTTCATCTTATCAACCTTTCTGCGTTGATCAACTACAATTATGTGACTGTGCTAGTAATTATGTTCAAAAGTAATATAATTGCCTTGTAGAATTTCTTGATCGTGTGCAGGTGTTATGAAAAATAAAATTATAATTGAATATTTATTTATTTAAATATATATATATATATATTTTAATAAAGTGGCTTTTCACATTTAATACAAAACGAAACGGTTTAAGCGATCCTAAAAACAATGTTTCATTATTTTTTCCGTCTCTCTTCAATTGCACGTTACTGCTGTTGTTTTTACATTTTTCCCGTCTGTAAACGAAATATCATGAATAAGAAAATCTACTTGGACTTGATCGCAAGTCTGACGTGGCAACCACGACCGCAACGCAATCCTCGCCAAGTTTTAAGTAGCAACCGCGACGCTATCCTCCTCGCCAATTTCGTACTCATGTGTAAACTAGCACAGCCGCTAACTCGCTGAGAACGTCTAAAGTTAGCGGCTGATAACGCGTGTCTTCAATATTATATTCAATATTATACTGAGAATGCGTGTTCCTAATATAAAATGTTTGTGGTAATTCAGCATTTTGAATGTATAGTTATTAAATTAGGATTTAAAGTTAAATAAAGTTAAAAAATCATTAATTGTGCTCATTGTCAATAAGTATACACCTTTCAGCTTAATTAAAATAACTTTTCTACTTTCATTAATTAAAATGTCAATTCAATATTTACTAAATTCTTCATATCATTATCTTATTCAATTCATGTTAAGGGTAATCTTAATTTGTTAAGAATAATCTTACTTTTAATTTTTTATGATATTTAAATATTTAATTTTTTGAAAATTTTAACTATATATATTTTTATTTTTTGATGAAATTATTATTTTTATTATTTAAATTACATTTTTAAATATATAAATAAATTCATAATCAAAATATCATAAATAAATAAAATTACTAAAACTTGATTGGAAGTCGCAACCACGACTGTAACACTATTATTATTTTGAAAGTTTCCTCGCCAAGTGTTCTTGCAAGTCTTACTTACTTTTCTACTTTGAAAGCCAATTCAATGTAATATTGACTAAATTCTCCACATCATCATCGATGTTAAAGCAAATCTAATTTTTTATTTCTTAGTTAGCCGTCCTTTTGTAACTGAGATGACACATATTTGAATTATATTTTAAATTGGAATACACATTTTGTTTATTTTATTTAAAAATTTAAATGTTTTTCTAAATAATATTTTTGGTGATTTTTTTTATATATTTTTTTAAAATATAATGAAAAATTGTTAAATTTGTAGATGTGAGTAATTATTTTTGTAATTCAAATATTTTATAGTTTTTTAATATACTTTATTTATTTTTATATTTAAAAATAAATTTCAAACAATAAAAAATAATAATTTTATATAAATTTATACCGTAAATTAAAAAAAAATTAACCTAACGATAAAAAGTTAATACTCAGCGCTCAGCCTGTCGGGCCCAGCGCTGGAATTTCAAAATGGCTGGTCAAATTTAACGGTTTTGACTGTATTGTTACGATTAGGAAGTTGAAGAATTTTTGA